>JAJLXW010000550.1:0-12625 GCA_030571515.1 Monosporozyma aquatica
ATTTCGTGTTCCAGCGGGTGTCTGGGTGGAGCAGTGACGAGGAAAAGAAAGGGTCCGTCTCGGCGTTACGGGGCTGTTAACCCCGACACGGTGGAGGAAGATTTCTACAGTCGTTTTTTCATATAAAGATATATTTACTGTGGCGGTATTGTTTGACGCACTCTGGATAATAGCGTGGATAAACACAATATTTCGAGGGGAAAAAATATGAAAACAATGCATGCTGCGGAAAATGGAGAAAATTGATGAAAAATTCTAAGAAATCTCAAATTATGTAAACAAATGAACAACTTTTAACCACCTAAACACAACTATAATATACAAATATATAGTAATTTCAGCTCTTTATGCACCTATAAAGTCTCTACCCCTGTACTATTGAAATATGCTCCACTCAACTAGGTATGTTTTTCAATTTATAACCGTCATACTTTTGATATCTGACATAGCGAAACATAGTTTGATGAAGAACTATATGACCAGTTAGATAATGGTTACAACTTTCTTAAGGACTATTCATGGTTTCATGAAGAATTCTACAATGAATTGGATAGCGAAGTAGTGGGAAATGAGACGACTAAGAAGCAGATTACTGAAACGGTTACAAAAATTATCAGTAATGTTGCAAGAGATTCGCCATATTTTTACACTACCAGAACTCCTTCAGGTGATGGAAAAAAATATTAAATTGCACCGTTCTAAAACACCCTCCGAGTTATATGTGAAATTGCTTAAAAATATCCATGAATATGTGCTAGTTAAACATTAAAAAATAAGATATTTTCAGTACTTATGTTCACAACTATTTGGATACTAAACATTTCCAATACTGGTGTCTTATTGAGAAACCTTATGTTCCCAGAATGACTAATATGGTCGTTGAAGCATTTTTTAAATCATTGAAACATACACATTTAAAGAAAAAAAGGACCTTCAGATTAGATACCATTCTTTATATTTTGAACAAAAAGGTGGTGGAACATTATGAGGATAAATTAAAGAAAAGGGTCAATGTTATAAAGACAGGTAGAGATTTAGTTAATACTTTGCCTTCATGGAAAAGGAAGTGTTTAGAAGAAATTAATGAATTAATTAAAAAGGATAAAACACCTCCTTTAAATGATGAATATAGAATTGACCTGATTCTATGGACATGTACTTGTGGTAAACAAAAGTATAGTCCACATTTTATGTGCCGTCATTTGGTTCGTTATTTTTTGGCTCAATATGGAGAGGAGAAGAAAACTTTATTAGCCTATTTATCAGAGAAAAGGACGTCCATTAAATAAAATGATTAATTACAATCAAATTGTTTCAATTGATGACAAACCGTTTAAGGAAGATAACAAATTGTTAGACACCCTTCCAGATATAGTGGTTAATTCAGATATTGCAGAAGACGAGATGGAGGAGGGGGAGAATGAAAATTCAATTGATGTGAATAATTCTGATGAGGATAGCGAAGAGAGTGAGGAAGATAGTTTTCCATGGAGGCCATAGAGAATAATGAAGAAGAAGATGATTACATTAATGATCCTTCATATGAAGAACAGGTCATCACAGTAGACTTAAAAATGGAAAGAACCAGGGAAATGGTTTCTCCGTTGCAATTTTTGATGAATAACCCAAGTGAACACGAAGTATTCTTTGGGAGTGATAGATATGACACGTTAGCAAATGAATTATTTGAAGGATTGGGAGAGCTTAAAAGTGTTGCCGAGTTGCACCGGAAGAGAATGATGGAAGGAAACACTAATTCACCTTCAGATGGAGTAGATGTTTCGCGATGAGATTACGTCCGATATCAACAATACGATGGCAACAAATTAAAAAACATACTTAAATGAAGGAAGCATAATAAATACTACACCATTAGTGACTTTGTATGTATATATTATAGTTGTGTTTATATGGTTAAAAGTGATGTAAAGTTGTTTGTTTGTTTACCTAATTAAACATCCCTCGAAATTTTCACCAAGTTCGAAGCAATACGTTCCAGCCATAACGAGTAGATATCTTTCTTAAGTTTGGAAGAACTTTAGTTGATGCAGTCAGTAAACTTTCCAGTATTCTTAACAGCAAAGTAAATCTCATCAGAGGTTTCACATTACTTGTGATTTAATAGAATCTTCCAATGTATGGAGAATATTATGATGAGATTAATGAACTTATTTCAATAGTAATAAGTCTATAACCAGCTCTAATTTAAACCAAATGGTTGGATATGCAATCTAGTCCTTTAGACACCTAATTAAGGATATAAATGTTGCTCTTAATATATTGATTATAACGGCCATGTAATTTCCCCTGAATCAAACCGGCTGAAGATCCAAGAAACTCGTCAAACACTATGTACTTAGAATGAGGTTTCTTGAGTTATGTTACAAGTGCGTGATGTTGAGCAGTATTATTGCGTATATTGTTTCATGTTAATGTGGTATTTGGTGTTTTGAGGCAGAGTTATTTAAAAATTATTTAGAAGAAGCTCAAAATCCTGCATGATTTAGAAAGAATCTCTTTTTTTAAATGAGGGTGGTACATATATATATATAATTCGATTTTTGCAGATCTTCATTTTCTGCAAGAAATTTTTGAAAAAAAAATTTGATAAAAGCAATAGTTGTTTTTATTACTTAAAATGGAAATTTCGTTAAGATCAGAACCCAAAAAGGAAAAGTAACGGAATCCAATATTTTCCCCAAAACGGAAATGTGGTTTTTGACACATTTCCATTTTAGGTAAAGAAACTTTCAAATATTATAAAATCCATTTGATACTCCTTCTAGCGCCTACTCTTTTCCCGCCACTGTCTTATTTTTCAGATACAATATGAGATTTAACGATGTTCTGAAATAACACATGCAATTATCTTTATATCTCTTTTATATCAAATCCTAAGAATGCAGACCATTTATTACCTTCATTTTGTAAATATTAATTGTTTAAATCTTAAAGAGTTTTACCCCTATCTCTTATCCAGTATAATATATAACGTACCTTGTTGAAATAGATATCTTCAGATTGCAGTTGAACTAGATTTCAAGAAAGAATATCAGTAGAAAACCGGTAAAAACTACAAAGAGAAGCACGCACTAGATCAATATGAAGGATATCACATGTTACGAGCAAAACATCGAGCGATCAAATTCTGGCCGCCGGACACCGCCCCGGGTAATCCCCTCTGTCTGGGTGGGTGTTCCCAGTTTGACACCACCGCCAAGACACAACGAGAGCCGGACACTAGTACACATACATATCAAGTTAATATTATCAACTACATATATAAATAAGCTCAGATCAGATCAAGTCAGTTTATCTAGCCACTCCCACCCTCACCACACTGAAGAACAGTCATAGCCCCTCCCCTTTCCCCTCTTTGCAACCGCCTTTACCCCCTTGCTCATATATATACTGCACTATGCTTATAGTACTACCGTATTACATACATATATTCTCTCCTCTCTTTAAGCCTTGTCTCCTTTCCAAAGTGGGAAAAACGGCCTTTCTCTCTCTTTTTTTTTACTAAGCGTCCGGCCCTCTCTTTTTATATAAACTGAGTTTTTTCCCTTTCAATAAACAAGAAGGAAAGAAAGAAAAAAAAAAAGAATAAAAAAAGATAAAAAAGAAATATATAAAATTTTCTTTCTCTCTCTCTGTTCTTTTCTCTTTCCTTTTTGGGTTTGACTAATCATTATTAACCACATCAAAACCATCCAACCAACCGACCACACTTATAAATATATATATAAATATATATTATATCTCCATACCGGTAAAAAAGTATAAAACATATACAACAGACTCAGACAACTGCATAAAACAAACAAACAAAAACAAAATACAAATACACTTCAATAATATGAGTTCACGTAAAAACACCGCCGCTAGTATCCTTTTAAGACAATATAGAGAATTAACTGACCCCAAGAAGGCTATTCCATCTTTTAATATAGAATTAGAAGATGATTCAAATATTTTCGTTTGGAATATCGGTGTCATGGTATTAAATGAGGATTCAATATATCATGGAGGTTATTTTAAAGCACAAATGAGATTTCCAAATGATTTCCCATTTTCTCCACCACAATTTAGATTCACTCCAGCAATTTATCATCCAAATGTTTATAGAGATGGTAGATTATGTATTTCTATCTTACATCAAAGTGGTGATCCAATGACGGATGAACCAGATGCAGAAACTTGGTCCCCTGTACAAACAGTGGAATCCGTGTTGATATCCATCGTATCATTATTAGAAGATCCAAATATTTCATCCCCAGCAAACGTTGATGCTGCTGTAGATTATAGGAAAAATCCAGAACAATATAAACAAAGAGTGAAAATGGAAGTAGAAAGATCAAAACAAGATATACCATCAGGTTTTATTATGCCTACTTCTGAATCTGCATATTTATCTTCTTCATCAGCACAATTAGTACAAAATTCAAGAGAAAATTTAAATTCAAGTTCAAGTAATCTGGATACCAGTAATACAAGTAATAACAATAATAATAATAGTAATAATAATAGCACAAAGAATAATAGCAGGAAAGATACCAGTAATAATATTAGTAAAAGTATATCGGAAAATTTTTGGTATGATTCAGATATGGATGATAATGAATTCCAAGAAGATTATTTAAATGATGATGTTTATAACTATAAAGGTGGCTTTGCAGATGATGAAGATGGGGAAGAACAAATTATCGAATTCGAGGAAGATGATGACGATGATGACGATAGTATGGATAACGATTCTGTAATGGATAGAAAACAACCAAATAAAGCCGGTGATGAAAGTGAAGATGTAGAAGATATCGAAAGAATAAATACAAAATGATATAAAATAAATCCCGTTGCTTCCGCCCTACCTTCCCCCAACTCCACCCCATCCCATATATATATATATATAACATATACATATTTTTATCACGAATATACCAATAAATTTGCATAATCTTTCTATTCAATACCTGTCATCTTTCTTTATATCACATCCTACCTATCAAAATATATCAAGCCCTAATCCTACAGAATGACAAACCCTAATCACGTAAAACGCGACGCCAAAAATTTGAAGAAAATAGAGAACCCGCCTTTTTGGGAAACTTGGATTCCGCTGAAAAAAAAACAAAATGGAATAATGAAATAAAATAAAATCATCATTATAACAAAACAAACAAATTAATATCATCTAGCGATTTATATAGAAATATACCACTATACTGTAACCACCTACCCTCTTCCGCCCATTACTGTATTCTACTATCATCATATCCATCAGTTAAAAAACAAATAAACCAACAAAAAACAGTTGTTAGAAAATGGTAGTATCGCCCACCAAAACCGCAAATAGATCTCCTTTGAAAGAAACTGACGCCAACCTTCGAGGCGTCCAATTGTTCGAAAATGGTAAAGATATTCAACTGGTTCCAAGTCAGGAACTTCTTACTACTACTACTACTGCTGCTGCCGCTGCTGCCACCATCCTTAACCCTCCCACTAAGAAAAGATCTTTGGAACGTTTAGAACAACAACAAAAGAAGAAGCCAAAAGTGGAAAGAGCAAGATCTATTGAAGGTGCTGTCTTGGTCGCTAAACCTGCTGTATTGAAAAATGTTCAAAATAAAGTTACACCAAAGGAATTATTAGATTGGCAAAATAATTGGAGGAAAATATTAAAACGTGATTCAAGAATATATTTTGATACCACTGAAGATAATATTGATAATTTAAAGACCAAAAAATCTTTAGATAAAAAACGAGATTTGTTGAAAAGAGGCTTTTTATCATTAGATGCACAAATTACTAAATTTTTCGATACAAGTGTGACTATCGTCATTACAACAAGATCCACTGATAATATACATTTACTTAATGATACAGATATATTATCAAGGGCCAAGAAAAATTTCATGAAAGTGTGGGGGTATGAAAAGGCATTTAGATTCTTGACTAATTTAGATGTCGATTTTAATACTATAATGAAAAATAAAGCACCAATCTTGCCCAATCCATCATTGTCTAATTTATTACAAAATGAAAAATTATATGGTCCCACTGATAGAGATCCGAGAACCAAAAGAGATGATATCCACTATTTTAAACATCCACATGTGTATATGTATGATCTTTGGCAAACGTGGGCACCCATTATCACTTTAGAATGGAGACAACAAGATTTATCTGATGAAAATAATTTACCTTATCCAACATTGAAAATGGGTACTTTTGGTAGATGTCCATTTATTGGTGATAGGTATTGTGATGAAAATTCAGCAAAGAGAATAATTAAAAGATATAAAAGAGATCAATTGAATTTACCCTTTGCATTAATGCTACGTCGTTTGTATCAAAACACCTCAATTCCAAACCCATACTACACATATACTACAAATGACGAACTTTCAATTATTCCTCATACATGTCAGGATTCATCAAAACGATGTGAGGCTCTTGGATTTAAAGATGAGAATGGTCAAAAAATTTCTAATATTAAATCAACATATGAAAAGGAAACGGAAAAAACCACCGAGGGTTGTGATGTAACAATACCACAAAAGAAAGCAATCGAAGAAAATCAAGCTAAACATTCAAAGCCAAATCATGTGATTGACTTGAATAAACCTTTATATAATGAAGAAGACCAATCAATTATTGAAATCAAGAATCCTAATGAAAATATTTCAAATTCCAATAAATTGATGAATGAGTCAGACACAAACAAAAACAATAAGAAAACAAATAAAGAATCATTTACACCAATGGTACCACCAATTCCCATGCCAAGACAAGAAACTGAAGATTTGCAAGATGATCTTTGTGCTGCCTCTAAGAGACAATCAAGAGTACCCTTTGAAATTAAAGCTAGTGGTGTTCACCAATCTAATGATGTAGCCACGTCCTTCGGTAATGGGTTGGGTCCAACTAAATCTACCGTTATGAGCAAGAACCTTAGAACATTGAATAAATTAGTGGATAGAAAATTAGATGCTCCAAAGAGAAAGAGTCCTGTTCCAGTTTCCACTGGAACTACACATCGCAAAAACTCAATTAATGGCAAAACACCTGCATTAGCTAGAGGTGGATCTAACTTGAAACATTCATTTGGTAGAGAATCTATAACTACTAATGACGAAAATGATAAAGATTCTCAGAAAAGGAAAAATTTATCAGTCCAAGTTCCAAATAATGATAATAAACCTGTGGCCAAAAAACAAACAGTGAAGAATTCTGGTTATTGTGAAAATTGTAGAGTCAAGTATGATTCTTTGGAAGAACATATCCTATCTGAAAAGCATTCAAGTTTTGCTAACAACGATTTGAATTTTGAAGCTATCGACTGTCTAATAGAAAAATTGGACTTTCAATTTTAAAACATCCTAGAAAAACCTTTTTTGTCATTATTTATTTTACACCCGGAATAATTGAAAGATATACTGTTCAGTCACAGGGAGCTTATCATTCTCTGCTGAACACTATCGGCATATTCCTTATCATGTCTTTGCATTCATTTATGTATCGTTCATTTACTGTTACATTACACTATATACTATTATCGCATTTATAACAAAATAACAAGAAAATGAAACCATAATTTATTGAAAAATCTAATATAGGTTTAGAACAGGCAATAAACTTATACGATGTGCCAACAAGTTGATCTGCAGGAACATGAGAAGTATAATCATATATCGATTCGCTCGAATGCAATCCGGTAAAGCCAATAACTAAACTTTTTTGCCTAAATAAGGTATCTGTGGTGTCTGGGTGAAATGACGTTTAATTTCGCTGTGTTTTATTTCCCTCTTAAGAATGGTCCGTATTCGCAAAGATATTGCGATATATCTTAAAAGTTGTCATATTTATATCAAAAATATTAAGCAGGTGGTCAACAGTAGTAATTTAATGGGTAAGATCTGATACTTAGTGCTTCAACAACCTTCCAATCTTTAAAATGTTTTAAAAGCCAAAGGTTAAATCTTAAAGAAATGGGAGACAGTTTCATGGTCATTCAAAATAGGTTCGATAATAAAAGTGTGCATGTTAATCCAAAAAAATGACAATATTTTATCCTAACATATTGATGAGTACATATTCTGATAGAAAGATTATACCAAGATCTTACGGAAAGTGAATTTATAGACGTATCTGTCATCTGGTAATTTTTCAAACTTAAGTATAGCTTGAAATTGCTTAATCAAGTGACTTCTGTCTTACAAATACTTCCCGATAAACTCTAGAATTGCTAGAGTTACTATTGTGCGGTTTTTAAAATATGAAAATATGGTATATTACAATTATATTACGCTTAATAAATAAAATAATAGTTCTTACTTATACTCAATCTCTTCAAAAAATTTTCAATTACTCAGTGACTGGTTAATCTACTAAAGACCCATATTCAACAAAAAAAATAAAGCAAACAGGAGCAAATTAATGCATTTTGGAAATAACGTCTGCGCTATCTTTTGGAAGAATAATTATGTGTGTATGGGTCTATTTTTAAAAAAGCAACTTTATCTAGGAAACATCCAGTTGTGCTCAATAGTAATACTGTCTCATCTGTTACACCTCAGCACACGACAATTTCTGATCAATCACAATTTAAAATGATAATTCTACAGAGTCGAGAATAATTATATCAAGGGATAGATTAGTGTTTCAACCAGGACTTCGTGACCAAAAATTTGAGACACGAAAAAGAATCAACCAAAGCGCTAGGAACGCTGATTTGAAACAAGTTACGTAACTGATATTCTCCATATGCTGAACCTCTCAATTAGCATACGGTAAAATTGAATCTTTTCCTTGCATGGTTTCGCCTTCATTACAAAGATAGAACCATAACAGCTTGTTCCTGTCCACAAGATGAGTGTAAGATGAGTGTAACCTGACTTTCACAGATAGTGGCGAAAATATCATATTTAATAGTTAGACTAGATTCCGAAAACAATTGTCACTATGTGTTACGCTTACATCAATACTTGTTGTTTCCTTCAACAGTCACAACTTGCGTTTCATGTTTTCCTACAAGTGTGTTTTTTTCACTGAGAGATTTTTATTTTTCATAAAATTCAAGCGTTCATCCCTGAATGCATAAAACACAATAGAGAAATTGCCTGCTCTGCGAAAAGGGAATCTCAAAAATTTTCTCTAACAGCCAGAGAATTCCACAAAGGGAAATTTAAGCACCCACTATACCTAAAAGGGAAACTACCACCAATCACCAACGTGTGCACTAAAATAAAAGAAGAACCGCCACATATGGAAAGAGGATCTGCGTTTTTTAGCCGTTAAATGATGTAATTGTTGGTGCATTTTGGGGCCGACTTAATAATGAATCTGACCCCCCGGCTGCTTATACCTCAAAGAGAGTGATGCCAAAAGCTAATTATCTAACTCAAGCACACTCCTATTAACACAGTAGATCCACTTAAGCTTGTAGATGCTGTTACTCTCTCTATATTTTCTTATTCAAAAGCAAGTGTTCCACTGGTGAGAATCTAAAGGAACTATTTTCTAAATGTCATAGAAAGAAGGTTCTTGTGCTTTCTTGTATTCTATTAGTTATCAATTTTTTTTTATATACTCTATAAAATTAAGAACATTAATACAACGCAAATAACTTATATCTCTCCAATGGTCAATTGCTTTAAAGTTGGCTTTTCATGTATAACTTCACCTGAAGGAAGAATATAATCACCAGATGGGGTTTTAAAATGCGTTTTAAAATGTCTTGTCATATTGGATCTTGCATTGAACCCTTTACGACATCCTTTATAGGGACAAAAAAATGGTTTATCACCAGTGTGTGTGTTTAAATGTGTACTTAAAGAAGACGGCCTTGAAAAATATTTCCCACAGAATCTACAACCGTATTTATTCTTTTTATGTGGACCAGTTTGGTCATTGAATCTGTATCCTTTGGCAGAAGCCCTTGGACTTAATATAGGATGGTATAAATACTGAGGAGATATAAGTGGTGAAGATGATCTGGAAGAGGAGTCTCTCAATAATTCCGGATATAACTTAGTTTGGCTTGTAGCATCTAAGCTTAGGCTTGAAAATTTATAGGTCTTGCCTGAAGTTTGTATACTATCTTCGAAAAGATTATCTGATGAGTTATCACTATAACTGGATAAATCTGTTAATAAGTTTTCAAATGATTCATTTATGTTGTTTTCTTTATCGTAAGTGTATTCAGAATCTAAACTGGACGATCTTGTTTTAATAGATAAGTCTGAACAACTATTGGGTTGGGTTTTTGACCCATTGAAAATATTATATATATTAGCAAAATATTCTGTTGCACAATTATTAGCTAATCTGTTATCATTAATATAAACAGAATTTTTTGAGAAGTTGAATGGAATAGCTTCGTTTAAATTTTCAATAACATTAAAGTTCATATTATTAAAGTCGTCCAGAATGTTCTCATTGGTATTTTCGTAGTAATATTTGTAAGCAGCTTCAAATGCAGATGTATCTGGGTTCTGAACAATCGGTTGAGAATATTGAGAAGACATTCTATATGTATGTATATTGTAATTTTGGACAATTTGTTTCTCTTTTATTTCTTTCTTTTGTAAAAATAATTAGAAGATATGGAAGCTTCTTATGAGTATGTTTGAGTCTTTATGTTAAATGTTGGGTTGAAGAAAAATAGAGAACATAAAAATATTTCAGAGCTAGGGAAATATTTTACTTATAAAGCCATCATGTCATTACTTATATATGCCGCTTAAACCCATTGAATGAACTTGTAAGGTCGTCCTCCCTGTGGCTCTTATGGCTACTGAAAAAAAAAAAAAAAAACAAGGAATATCAAACCTTGAACTTTATTTGCATACAAACTGTGGAATAATTAACTAATCAAATGTATTGTTTGCAGACAAAAATTGAGATCTGAAAAAGAAGAAACTAGTTGAAAGAAGATAAAAAAAATCATAAAAAGTTATTAACACCGAATAATGAATAGAAAGTAAAAAACTGTTTATTGTGAAAGATCTGTAAGAATTTTTAATAAATTCTTATTGTTTTATCATGCAAAAATCCTTCTGGAAGGGCTTGTACAGTAGATCACTACAGTTGCAAAAGATTATGTGAAAAGTATGTAAAAGTAGCAGGTAAGTAATAGAGTGATAGACGGGATTTGCAGTTGATGAACAAATAGGAAATAGGGAAAACAAACTATTGTGTAAGTATTATAATAGATCGAGAAATATGATAATAGCAATAGGAAAAAAAAATTGGACCAAAAATAAAAATAGCAGCTTCTATTAAAGATTACTTCTAATCACGGATAAAGGTCAAAATATGAGTTGGATCGAGAAGAGGGGTCGACTCGGCTGGCTTTGGAAATAAACTCTTGAATACCGGGACTTTAAAAGATGTGAGGGAGGCGGAGACCTTAGAGAATAATGTATTATCCTTTCAGGCATGTCGAGGATTTTTGAATTCTGAGATCTAAAAGAAGCTGCTGAATCTGGCCCTTCTAACATAATACCTTCTACATTTCCCATTGTTAGCCCATTGATAAAAAAAAAAAGAAGACTACTGAACTAAAGTACGAAGTTTTCGCGAAAAAGGCCCCACATCACGTGACGCAAACTAAAAGATTAATAGCCATCCGGGTAATAAACAAAAATAATAACAAAATCTGGAAATGTTTCAAAGAAACCCTCAATGTTTTGTTTTTTTTAGAGGGAAGCTATTTTGGAAAACCCTTTGAAAAAAATATATTAAATAGTTCTTTACCTAATCTCTTATTAAAAACCCGATAATGGTACTTGTTGTTATTGAGGACGAATTAAGCAAATATGTACGTATTTTTTGAAATTTTTTTTTCACATATATTATATATATGATATATATGACGAAATCAACTTCAAAAGATTGAAAAATGGTACTACAAAAAAGATGTTATTACAGAAGACAGTAGCTACTGAAAGATTTTCTTAATATTTGTCTCCACATCGAGGCTACTATCAGTTACATTTCCAATGGATCGGATTTTTTGCATATAGCCAAGGGTATCTGGTTTCAAATTTACTCTTCTTTGTCCCACATAGTAGCCAAGTGAAGAAAATGTTCGTTCAACATCACCCGAAGTAACAGTGATGCTCATGAGAACTTTCAACAATATGGAGACCATCACATATTGTGGATTCTCTTCCTCTTTCTCTAAGAACTCTAATATCTTATGTTTCAATTTTTCAGATACCTGAAAAAATTTATCAATGGATATTGGTGTCACTTCATTGCCACCGAAAGAGGAAGCATATTCAAAGTAAAATAAAATGAATTCTCTTTCAAACAATAAATAAATCGCTTCGGTATTCTCGGATCCAGCAGGAATATTGAAAATCTGGCATAAAAGTGGAACCAGAATCGCCTTCCTGGAAAATGGCACTCCTGTAATATTTTCATACATTTCTGTTAAATCATACCTATAAGGATGGACCAGTGTGACGATGAGGAGGGCCTCACAGCCTTTGAACTCAAATTCCCAACTCTTTTGTAGCAACTCTGTTAACTTCTGCCCATTTACCTTTTGGGACCATTTTTCAATTTTTTCTAATGCCATAGGAATAAAGTTGTTCAAAAATAGCAGAGCAAATAA
>JAJLXW010000551.1:10864-33453 GCA_030571515.1 Monosporozyma aquatica
TATATATTAGTGAAATGTTAAGAGGTCAAGATAAGACAAGACTAGTGGGGCCCAATTGTCCAGGGATCATTAACCCCTCTACAAGAGTGAGAATTGGGATTCAACCAAGTAAGATCTTCCAAAGTGGGAAAATTGGAATCATATCAAGATCAGGGACTTTAACTTATGAAGCTGTACAACAGACCACAAATCATGGATTGGGTCAATCTTTGGTCATTGGGATGGGAGGTGACGCATTCCCAGGTACTGATTTTATTGATGCTTTAAAATTATTTTTAACCCATCCAGAGACAGAAGGTATTATTATGTTAGGTGAAATTGGTGGGAGGGCAGAAATTGAAGCTGCTGAATTCTTAAAAGAATACAATTATTCAAGATCAAATCCATTACCTGTAGCATCATTCATTGCTGGTAATGTTGCAGGACAAATGAAGGGAGTAAGAATGGGTCATTCTGGGGCTATCGTAGAGGGATCTGGTACAGATGCTGATTCAAAGAAAAGAGCATTAAGAGAAGTCGGAGTTAATGTCGTGGAATCTCCGGGTTTCTTAGGTCAAGCTTTAATTGATGAATTTAATAAATTGAAGTAATATGTTCAACTTCATGTCATCCCATCTCGTCTTATTTATTCCTATTTTCTTAAAATATCACTACATATATTCTATAAGCTTGTCTAAAAAGATTTCAATATTTAATACTAAATCATCCTTGATGTTGAAGTAACATCTGTTTCGTCCAACAAAACGGTTATTACTACTCACTTTCCCACTAGAGATACTTGTATCCCATTTCTTCACATCCCATTTCAATCCCTGTGTTTCATTTATTATTGTAGGTTCGCCAATGGGTAACAATCCACAATTACCTATGCATTTTTGTCTAAATTTATTATCATATTCCAAGACGGTACCCCCACTTGGTATTAACATGATGATATCTGTAGTAGTAATAAAGGTAACCTGGAAATAAGAATCCTGTTTCTTCAAATTATACAATTGTGTAATGGAATGTATTGTTTGATCAAACCTGCCACCAATACCATTAATGACAGCAAGATGTATACTAGGGAGCGACGCCGTATCCTTAAAATATTGCTTCATATTATCATAAAATTGATGAATCCCTTGATCTAATTCAATCCCATGGTTTTCCTGACATCTATGTGTTTCTAGATATTCTCTGAATACAGGTGAATGATAATGGATAGAGATTAAATTGACACATTTGGTAAAATCAGTAGAATATTGAGTAGTTTGCTTAATAATGGTCACACCCAGATTAGAATAGTATTTATATACTTCATCAGTGATAGAATCTAGATCTCCAATGATGTAATCAGGAACGTATCTTCTTCTCTCGCGGTCATCTTCGAAGAAATCATATAATCTGTTTGCTGCTCCATCAGCACACACTTTTAAAGAACTGTGATCCCATAACTTAATAAAGAGTTTACCAATATCAATAGTTTGATTAAGAATCAGCAGCACTGTGGGGGTATCCTCTATAGAAGTGTCAGCACATATCACTCCAGTGTTGAGAAGTGTAATTTTATTCTTGCAAGGATGCTCCGTTGAATTAATAGTTACTTCTATTAATTCAGGATTCTCAATCACCTCTTCATGTTCAGTCATATTCTTCAATAACAATTATATTATCGGGCTTATACTCGGTTGTTCTGGAAATCATCTAGTTATTTGAAGTAGCTAATATATCGAGATGGGTATGGCCATTTTAAATATTTTATTAGATCAGGAAAAAAAAAAAGTGGAAATCTAACAATATCCAACGACAAAAAGGATAGTTGACTTGAAAGGGAAGCTATTAGAAGAAATAAATAATTGAGGGACTAATCCTACCTCCAAAACAGTCCCTGTATAAATAGAAATGCAATGTTATTTGATATGTCAATTTTACATAATGAACCTACAGATACGGGAGAATACTTCAGTCTGAGGATCTCTTCGTCAAAGTCCAACAATCAATCACTGTCTGTGGATTTGAATAGAACCATACAGGGTGGAAAACTCCTCCGGTGGTAAGTTCATGCACTAGGTCACGATGATCTGCTTCTGGAATATCTTTTGATATCGTTTCAAACTGTTTCTTATTATAATTCTTGGCATTTAAGTCAGATTTAGCTATCTCTAGAACATAAGGATTTAAATCCTTTGCTACCTTCCTCCTTGTAGTTGTATAAAAGTTAAAGTCTACAGCTGTGTCATCATGGTCTCCTCTCTTGTAAACAGCTTCACCTTGGAATCTATCCAGAATTTCTTTCAGTCTACGTGAATTTCTGGTCTTCCTAACTGTGGATAGACTGTTTTCTGGTATTCTGGATGACAGGAAATCAATAGAGATCCTTTCCATGTTTGCAATTTTTCTCGTGGGGTCTGGATTGTGGCCAATATGTTCCTTCAACTGATGGCTCAGATATTTACCTATACTAATCTCGTACGGTAGTAAGGGATTCTTTAAGTTATCAGCAGTATGTATTCTATAATCTACCATATAGTCATATTGTAATCGTAGCTGGTCATCTTCGAAGGAATCCAATTGGTCAATAGCCTGCGGCGTCATTACAGTGGTATCCAAATCTCCAGGTATTAAAGATATACTTTTGGTGTTATAATCCAGAATGTCAGTATTCGATATGAGATCATACAGTTGAGAAAAGGAAGAGAGAGAGCCTGGGAGTGGTAACTTTATCTCACTTTCAAGTGCTCCCTGAGTTATTTTCAAGCTATCATTATAAGAGAATAGAAATTGTAATTGAAGTAAACATTTTCGAATATCTTTTTGGTTTGATTTGATAATTGATGTCAATACATCTTGTGGAACTTCCAATCCTAAAGTCTTAGAATATTCATTAAGAAAAGCCAACACAGTCTTAGTTAGCACTTTCTTAGCTCTGAACACACTCTTCGATTCTTCACAAAGTTCAATTAAATTTGTTGGTATGAAATTGATATCATTGCATATTAAGACTATTGGTTTTCTAGATTTCAAAAGTAATGTTTCCACCATTGCCCAAAATTGCTTGTCATGTTCTTTAAACAAAACATCAACATCATCAAAAAGTACAATATCATACGATTTCTTATCCTTAACATAATGAGATGTACAATACTCAGATAACTTATCTAATAGTTCTCTCTTACTTCTATTTTGGGAGCTACTAATATCCAAAATTTGTCCCTGTATATTATTCATTATTGTATTTATTAAAGTTGTCTTCCCCACTCCATCCCCATGTAGAATCATCAGTGGGACAAATTCTTCTAAACCTTCTTCTTCATCTTCTTCCATCATATCATCGGGTATAATGAATCCATCGAATAAAACTGTGCCAGGTTCTGTATATTTGGAATTTTTACGGCTGCTAATGAGGGTATGACGTGTTGTTGGTTTCTTCAATTTCTCGAAAGCTGACAATATCCAGGTATTGACTGCTTTTTTCAATCTTGTGTCAAGTAATACTTCAGAGACTGTTTGCGGCTGGAATAACTGGGTCCAAAGTGAAACATGCTTGTTATCTCTTATGCGGGTCTTGATTATATTGGTTGTAATCTTTTCGTTAGGTCTACTTCGAAGTTCCTCATAATCTTTAGAATCAAATATATAATGGAGGGAATGTTCTTGGGTGCTTCTTTTCTGTAAATATTTGAAGTCAACCTGAATACCATTTTGCTCTTCAGTCATTGTTCTGTGCGGCTCAATTAGCTGCTTAGTAGGCAGTGGTGTTTCGAGATAACTTAACTTCGATATATTATTAAATCTTTTGAATGGTCGACTTTGATCTTCCTCTTCACTTTCACCATTGTCACCTTTACTTTTCCTCATATTGGTAAATAATTCTTTTAAATTGGTCCTCTTCACATTAGATACGGGTTGGCTGATTCTTCTGGGATTAATCAGTCTATCAAAATTTTCATTTTCAAGATTAATTACTTCTTGCATGGACAGTACCCCTTCTTTATCGTTATCATCCTGATTATCATCTAACATTGTTGCATTATCTTGAGATTTCCCTTTCTCACTAGATTTTGCGTTGGCTTTTGCTGATTTTTCAACTTTGGGCGGCCTCATCATTAAGAAGTTCTTCACTGACGCACTTGATACCTTTTCCCCAACGGGCACAATCTTGGATTTCTTGGGTTGGCTCTGAATGATATCTTCCTTCACAGGAGAATCCAATAGATCAATGGTTTCAGGCTCATTGGATTGTTCAGATTCTTTGCTTTCCTTAACTTTTGTTTTTTTAGAATTAGGATTTCCATTCAATAACTGACTTAAGGATATCGCTCGTTTCATGTGGCATGCAATTGTTTAGTCTAATTATCCACTGGATCTGATTTGTTCAGACTCTTCCTTCTATTATATATTCGCCAATGGATAATGTCTACATATCAAGTTGAATTTTACATCAATTATGCGAAGAGGAAAAAAAACGATAAAAACAAAACAAAACAAAACCATGGCGCGTAAGGCTATCATAGTAAACTGACGCGTAAACGCTGTAAACCCTTCTTGACTCAATGATAACTTCTCCAATGAATACAGTTTCAAAATAAAAAGATTGTGTTAATAAAAACAAAAATACATGAATATTATATAAGAGTACAAATAAAAAAATGGTGTATTAATAATACATTGACTAAGGAATTCTATTTTAGTCTATCAATCAAGTACAATATTCTCCCAATAGTACCACCTGATGCATTATTTTCTCATGCTTGTAATGTCACAAAAAACTTAGATTAAAGCCATACCAATCATGGCAATAGTACCTAAGAAATAACTTGGATTCAAACTAACGGCCAAACCTTCAAAAGATTCTAAACTTGGTACAGACTTAGTGGTAGCAGTAGTGGTAACACCGATTGTGGAAGTTTGGGTGTATTCCTCGACAGATGGAACACTTGTTGATTGTTCAGTTTCTGGAGCAACAGTGGTTGTAGCGACAGTAGTTGTAGATGTAGTTGCTTCAGATTCTGGGGCCTTAGTAACAACGGTGGCAGTAGCAGTAGCAGTAGAAGAGGTAACTTCGGCTTCTAAAGACTTGATAACTGTAGTAGTAGTAGAAGAGGTGACTTCAGCTTCTGGAGACTTAGTAACTGTAGTAGTAGTAGAAGAGGTAACTTCAGTTTCTGGAGACTTAGTAACTGTAGTAGTAGTTGTATTTTCTTCCTTAGAAACATTAGTAGTAGTAGCGGTCTCTTCAACTTCAGTAACAGCAGCCTTTGTGGTACTTTCTACAGTGGCAGTTTCAGTAATAGATGTAGCAACAGTAGAAGTAATGGCAGCAGCCTTGGCAGCTACCTGTTCGACGTTATTCACAGTAGTAATGACTGGAGTGGCAGCAGCAGCAGTCTTGTCACTTAATGGACAGTAAGTGGTGAAAGAAGTGACGACAACACCTTCGGTAGTATAAGTGGTACGGACCTTATAGACGACATCATTATGTTGAGTAGCCTTACCAACTTGAGCAGCAGTGGTGGCAGAAGCCAAAGATTTAGCAGCGGCAGCGGCATCAGAACCAGATAAAGAACAAACAGGACAATCAATGACATCGACGGTTTGAGTTTGTTGAACGGTGGTGGTAACTTCAGTAGAAGCAGCAGTAGTAGAGATGGTGATACCACGGCTACGATCAGCAGCAGCTAAACCAGAACCTTGACTTGTAGAAGCTTTAGAAACAGTTGAGGCAGAGCTGTTAGAGTATACGTAGCCAGATTGGGAAACAATCTTTTCAGCTGGTGCCAAAGTGGTGGTGGCACTGTGAACTTCAGCGGCAACAGCAAAAGTAGTAGTAACTGATCTAGAGACAACAGAGGCAGCGACAATAGAGCCGGCAGTACCAGAGTAAATTGTACTGGTAGATGCAGAGGAGAATGAACCAGTGGCGGCTGCAGTGGCTACAGAAGAGGTAGAGGTAGTAGTAGTAGTAGTAGTGGTGGTAGTAGAGGAGGAGGAGATCAATGGCATGACGTTGTCACCGAATTCACCTAAATAGTTACCAGATGGGTTATATTCACAAACCACATAGTTTCCCCAATATGCGTTACAATATCTTATAGCACATCCGACTTCAGTACTATCTTTCCAAACGACTTGAGTGAAATGGCCAGCAGCTTCCACCCAATCTGGATCAGAAAAATTATAGTATTTAATTTCATTATACCAAGCATCAACAGCACCCACTGGTGTGAAACCTAAAGCTAAATTTTCACCATATGCACCACCAGAATGAGATAATGTCCCAGCTGAACAATTGAAAGCTGCAGCATATTTTTCAGCATATTCAGCTAAAGTGTCAGACCAGGTTAGAGCCCCCGTGTCGACATGTAAAGCTCTCTTAGCGTTATGTTCAGCTAAGATGGCTTGTTGATTTTCTGCGGACATTGCATAAGTGGAAGGTGGTTCAGCATTGGGTTGTTGTTCTGGGTCAAGGACATCTTCAGCTTGACCTGGGTAAGCTTGAACTTTAGCTAAAGTCGATAACAGTACTAGAGGAAGAGACGACGATACGATGCTTGTTATTCTCATATCTTTATTTCTATTATTATTTTATTTTTTTTTCAATGTATTTTTGTTGGTTTCAAACCTTAAAAAACGATCGTATGCTTTGATGAAAGAATGTAGTGATATTGTCAGTTTATCTTGTAAGTTGAGACAAAATTATTAAAGTGTCAAGTTAGTTTCAAATATGAAACGTATGGTATGGAACAGAAGACTCTTTAAAAGAAATATAAATGTTTTTATAATAAAAAAGTAAGTGAGAAACGTAGATAATCTCTGAAGGAGAGACAAAAAAAGACCAGTGAGTCCTCAATTGCCGTTGACAATATCAGATAATAGAAGCAAAAAAGAAATAATGCCAGAAATACAGAAACAAAAAAACAAGTAAAAGAACCTCTTCTCCGAGTCAATTACTGGGATAAGTGAAATATCACAGCGATTTCTCACATATTACTCCACGGCGGGGCCCAATATAAACAGTAATTGCCAAGATTGTACCCAGATAAACAGAAAAGTGGAATTAAATTAAACTAAAAGAAGAAAAAAATGGAGGCAACATCAACAACAATCGAAGCTGTTTTGTTTAACAGGGTGCCCTGTTGCAGGACAATAGGGAGCACGAATCGCCAGCGTGAAAGACTCTTTCACTGAAAGAGGAAAAGGACACGAAAAACAGGAGATCCACAAAAGCTGAGTTCCCTCGCGGATCTGAGCGCTGAATCTTTACCCCTTCAGGAAATGGCTACCATAAACAAAGCAGCGAAGAACAAAGGGAGGAAGTTCCAGGAGACTTTTGTTCGTGTATCCCCTATTGTCTAGCTGGTTTCAAGACAAACAAGGGAAATATCCCAAAAGGGAAATGGGTTTCCCAGCTTATCGCGGATCCACCCTGGGAAAAGTCGCCAGTGTGCGACGGATCTGCCGGACCAAGACGGAAGCGGGAAACCGTTCCGGGGGCACTAGCTGAAAAGGGTAGCTGCGTTTTCGTATCCCCACGGATATTACGATTCCTGAAAGGGAAATACTATTTCCGAAATAGTCCCCGCTATTTCTTTTCTTCCTTTGTGAAGTATCTTGCTCCTTCCTTTTAAAGACAGTCTACAATAATTTTACGTTCACAGCCAAATGCGGTAATAAAACTTGCCGATATTCCTATTGATCTAGCTACTTACTTTTTTTTCTTTACTGGTTTGCTATTCTTTTCTCTCTTTGTCTAAAAATGAAGGCTGAAGAGAGAAAAAAAAAAAAAAAAAAAAAAAAAGAAAAAAAAAACGATTTACAAAATTAAAATCTGGGCACGTCCTTATAAACTTATTTTTCTTACTCAGCAATCAGATTTAAACTGTGTAAGGAAAAAGAAATTAATGGGAAACTTTCCCATTGGGAAAGACCTAACTAATATGAAAAGTTCGGGTCGTCTTTTTTCTATATTACTTACTCTATTCCTTCGGTGCCTTTAAAACTAGGAGTTCAGGACACAAGCAGATGTGATTTTTGACGTCAATATTTACATCAAAGAAAGCTTTGAAAAAAAACATTGCATTACTTTATTGAACGGAAAATATACTAGTATTCTTATTGGCTTGTTCCAAAAGCACTTCGATAATATTCGAAGTTCGATATCTATACAACTTAAGTTTAAAGAAACCGATTTTCTAATGATATCCAAAAAAACAAAAAAGGAAATAACAAACTGCATCCAAGCATTTTAAGAGGAGAGTAATGGTTTTCCCATAGAAGAATTGCTTGTTAGAAATTTATGATTCGAAGTATACTTTACTAACGAAGCAAATCATCTCATCTTTCTTTTCTTTTTATTCCCTCCCTCAAAAAGAAAAGAAAAGAAAAGAAAGAAGTAGGAAGGAACAATTGGTATTCACTTCTCATTTCATGAACTACTTCTACCTAGGTTGGGGCCTATCGAATGTAGAAGTTTAAATATACAAATTCTACACTTTTAAGTCTTAGATTATATTGATGCGAATAAATAAGTAGCTAGTACGAACTATCTAAGACAAGCAAATCTTTGAGAATCTTGGATTGTCCTTACCACATTTTTTTCGTTAGTGTATAATCGAAGTAGGCTTATAGAATTATGACACTGACGTAGGCTTAAGTTTTTCCTATTCTGGTCACTATCAAGAATGTATCCACTTTTTCCTTTCTAAAATATTTCAAAACTTTCGATTAGTAATATCACAATACCGGTTCCATCTCTAACTGCTCTTCCATATGTACTCTTTATCCTGAGCAATACTTACCAAGAATATGTATCGTTTCTTTTGATATGTGTAATAAACCTAATTGGATTACCCTATTAGCCGAATAGAACCTTAAAAACCTTAACTTATTACACCCCGTCATATCTTACCTAATTGAGTAAACTTCAAGATTAACACCAAAATTACTGCCTGATAGGGAGATATTGTCTAGCCTCCTTGTTAGAGTTGACCTCTTTCCTATTTAGGGATAGTGTTCGGAGAGGAAATATTTCCCTTTAGGGTAATGTTACCATGGTAATCTTGTATTTTTTACCCTTTTAAGAAAACAAATTGTAAATGTGCCAAAAAAAGAAAAAAAAATTCGTTTCAGATATCGATCCACCTAATGAAATATTTTTCCTACATTGTATTAGATTCTTGAGCATCGGAACCAAAAAAATTATGCCCACACCATTCTGAGTCAATGAATATGTATTTGCATTGTTTTGTCCTTGGTTACCAACCGTTGCTAGATGCTTATGAATAAGCCTAAATCTTGTTTCTTTTTTTTCGACTTACCGCAAATTACACAATTACATTAGACCTTGGATTACCTAATACCTTTGCCATATTGACTTAAGCCGTATGTAGCTCCTAATTTAAATAAAAAACCAAGAGGGAAACTTACTTAAAGTTGAGCCACAAAGTTAATTATTACAAGCGGATAAACTTGAAATATAAACTTGTTCAATACTCTGAAACTATCTGAGATAGTCTATCTCCTGCCATTAGAGAGTTTATTGGAATGGATTAGCTTATGAGAAACTCCCCTAAATGAGAAACAAAACTTGCCAAGAATAAATTCTTAGGAAGCTCCTTAATTAACGCTTCTTCACTTCCTTCCCCCCAAATAAATATTACTAAAGTATGACTTAATTCCTATAGTGTTATTCTTTCTAATGGGACTATTTATCATGTATCAATTTAAAGTTTTATTTTTATCGTAATGGGGGAGGGAATGTGGAATGGAGATAATCCATAACTTAAAGTAATCTAGTATGTGGTAATGTGACTATCATGATGAGAAAACAGTTACTGCATCACCATGAATCTAGTTGTTAAAAGGAACGTTAAGTCATCTCAAATATACTCACAGTAAGTCATTACTTACAGAGAACAAGGAAGCTGAACAATATATTGCTTATTTCTTTTCATATAGGCAAATCCTTCGTCATGAATGGCTGATACTGACTGGTAATTTAAGTATACATATTGATCTTGACCTCAGCCTTTTGTAAGAAGCATTACTGTTGATTCAACTTAGAGCACTCTATAATATACTTTACAAGCTGTCTAGATTGTACAGAACTTTATGTATGAAAAAATACAAGGTTCAATTAAATTTATAGTAACATTAAACGCTTGGCATCAAAAAATTCTTTATTTCCAGTAAGCAATAACAATATTTCTGTTCAAAAATGCCAAATAATATTGAGAAGAGGACTAGTTTTGTAGAAACAATTCAAAGTAAAATGTTCGATTTGCATTATTGTTTCGTGGAATTTCCGTAATTATTAAAACTTTACATAGTTCGTTCTATACAAAACGACACGGTTGATTTTACTAAAGAATTATTAACTTGATTTTATAGCCGAAAAAGTAAGTTCTGGGCTCTACAGCAAAGTTAAATTCACTTTTGAACTTTTAAAGGGTTGTCTAGCAGTCTGTTTCTCAAAGAAATTACATACTTCTTCAGATGCTTTTCTAAATTAGCCAAGAAAAAAGATGAGCAATATTCTTAAAAAAAATAGTTCTTTTGAGGTTGCGTATGGGTGATAAAATTGTAGAGCCATTCAAGGATGCATGGAGTGGTGTTAATGTCCTGTTGTTCAGTAAAAATATCTTATCACCATGATTTATTTTTTTTTGTTTAGTGGCCACACGATTCTCCTGAACAAAAATGTTGGAATAAAATAAACAAATCTTGGCTACACATTTGAATTTCTTTTAAAATCAACAAGAACACATAATATTGGGATAAATCCATACACTGCTTGATTCTGAAATGCAAATTGGAAGATACCACCAACATAACCTCCTCGCATTTGGAGAGTATAAAATATCAAACATCAGAGAAAGTTATAGAACTATTCAAAAATTTTATATCTAATCTTCAGACCTCTATCTACCTCTATTACAGTGTGCTATCATCTACTGTAATAGCACAAGTCGAATTGATCAACCCCATTAATTAGTGTCACTATAGTAGATAATATCCTCTCACACTGCGACGCCGTGCAAGGTGACAGCCCCACTTTTCTGTCACCGAAATTTTGGAAAATCCATCGAATTTTTTCTGAATCCCGCTATTATTACCGTTGTGTTCCGTGGGAGCAAAAGAGAAAACATGGAAGAAAAAAATGTCATCTCTAAAAGAGATCGAGTGGGATGGAATAAAAAGGTGGAACTTGCAATTGGCCATGGGGTTTTTATTCCATTATCCAATACTCTGTTGATTTCGAACAAGGTTAAAAAAATAAACAAACAAATCAAATTGTACTTAGACTGAGTTGTTTGTTTGTTATACAAACAAAATATATATTTTATTGATCTTTTAAGTCCACCAATTTTTCCTATATTATATTAAGTGGTTAATATGTCTAGACAGATGGCTCCCTGGGTGCCACTTTTCCAGCAGTCGTGTAAGAATAATTTAAATGAAGTACATCCATTCACTCCATTCCAATTCTCTACTGTGGAAGTGACTATTAATGAAGATGGTCAAGAAGAAATAAAACCTCGGGTAAGGACCGTTGTGCTCCGAGACTTTCTTTTCAACGACAAGAAGACAAATGTATTAACATTTAATACTGATTTAAGAAGTGATAAAATAATGAGAGTGAATTCCAAACAAAAACAATTTTTTGAAAGTTGTTTTTATTTTCCTGGTACTTGGGAACAATATAGATTAAGTGGTGAATGGTTTACTGTTTCATTAAATGGTAAAAACGATATTGATGATGAAATATTGGCTAAATATGGGATTCTTATAAAAGAAGAGGTTAGATCAACTCAATCAACACCAATCGATATGACTAATAATGACAATGTTACGAATAAGGATACTACTACTACTACTACTACTACCACTACTAATGACGAACATGATGACAAAAGAAATAATGTTAATGATAACGATAAATCGGGGGAAGAAGAAGAGGAGGAAGATGCGGAGATTGACGGAGAAATAACGGAAATTATTTATAGATTCCCAGAATGTAACGATTGGAATGAAGAAGTAATGAGAGAATGGACTACATTATCAAGGGCAGCTAAATCATTATATAGAAAACCACCTCCAGGTGAAATACTGACAAATGAAACAAGTCAGAAATTAGATAAGATTCAAAGAGGTGTTGATGGTGCTAAAGAAGATGCCGGTTTAGAAAATTTTGCCGTGGTATGTCTTTGTATTGATCAAGTCGATTATTTAAATTTAAAAGATGGTCGTGGTGGTGAGAGAAGGGTCTTCAGGAGATGTTTTGACACTGAGGAAGAACTCGAAGAAGAAGAAGAAGATGACGATGTCGATGCTGATGAAACTTTGAGATCAATTAATCATGATAACAAAGAGAAGAAGAAGGATGAGAATGAAATTGATGAAGAGGAAGATGAAGACGTATGTGGTATTCTCTCGGGTCATGAAATATGGACTGAGGAGGAAGTCTGTCCTTGAAGAAACCTCCGAATATTAATACCTACGCAAAAAAATTAATTATTAACTAAACACCCTATCCTTAAGCGATATTTTATTGATAAACATACTATAAACAAGAATCCTTCTTGAAAAGTAAAACTGCCTATATTTGATATACAAACTATACATTTAAAATCTAACTGTATACTAACCACTTTTAATGGTAGAAAATAAGAAAGTTGTATTACTATTTTACGAAGTCTTTACTAATCCTAACGGCAAAATAACTCAAACTTATGCCATAGCTATTTTAGCCGACCTGTTTTTTTTTTGCCGGTCCTTCAGGGACAAATAATAGCTATCAATTGAATGTAACTGATTGAACTAAAATGCCCTCAAAAACAAAGCGTGAGTCGAATATTAACTCTGATTGAATTCACACCTAAAGATAAGAAGATACACAACTTTACCCTTATCTTATCGTTGATCGTAATTCTCTTGATAGCATTAAAAATACCGCATCGGGAAATTTCTTACGACAGCGATTTTGAAAAATCAAACTGACAGTAATCTTACTTGCCAAGATCAGTGCGAACATTTAGCAGCTTGATATAGTCTACGTACCAAGGCACTCCGGAATACGAGAGCCGATGGTTACTGAAAAAATCAGGATATTTCTCTTTATTGATCAACGAACTGATAACTGTATCGCTATCTAATCTGTAGTGTGTCTACTGATTGCGAAAACAATCAGAATGTGAAGTTGAGACTACTATCGTTGTATCGCAGGCTCCAAGTTTACAATGTATGCCTAGACATAGTTTGATAAGGTTATACATCCAATAACAAGGAGGGTGTTTGATTCTTTTACCAATCGGAGTTTCCTTCGGAAGAAAAAAAGTATATAAAGGGTAGTAAGCAACATATCCCTTTGAAGTCCTTAAAATTCTTTCATCCGTTGCATATAAGGACTTACAAAACCAACCAACCTACCAATTATAGGACTTACTGAATTTGATTCTTCTCAATATAACTATTATAAGATATATTGGATAGCACAATAAGAATAAGGAGTGTTAATCATCTGAGTTCGTTTCTTATCTTTTCTTTTTTGGTTGATTGAGAAATCGTTGTACAAAGACATCCCTGACTATGACAGCCGCTTCAACTTATTATCCTACTGAACCTTCACAACCTTCTGTGACTACTGTATCTGTTCCTGGGCCAAAGGGACAAGCCGCTTTAAACGAATTATCTGACACTTTTGACGCCAGATGTGCATATTTTGTTGCAGATTATGATAAATCCTGCGGAAATTATATTGTGGATGTTGATGGTAATGTATTTTTAGATTTATATGCTCAAATTGCATCCATTGCTCTAGGTTATAACAATCCAAGATTACTTTCTTTATTAGACACTAAAGAAATGAAAAATGCCATCGTTAACAGAGCTGCTATTGGTAATTTTCCTTCCAAAGAACTTAACTCTGTGCTATCTAAATTATTAAAAGTGGCTCCAAAGGGTCAAACTCATGTTTGGAGTGGTCTTTCCGGTGCAGATGCTAATGAACTTGCATTTAAAGCTGCATTTATTTATTACATGGAAAAGAGACGTGGCGGAAGGGATGTCCCCTTCTCTGAGGAAGAATTAACCTCCGTTATGGAAAATAAAGCCCCTGGTTCCCCCAAATTGGCTGTTTTATCCTTTAAAAGAGCATTCCATGGTAGATTATTTGCTAGTGGTTCATGTACTTGTTCCAAACCAATCCATAAATTAGATTTCCCAAGTTTTGCCTGGCCACATGCTGAATTCCCATATTATCAATATCCTTTAGAAGATAATGAAGAGGCCAACAAGAAGGAAGATGATAGATGTTTGAAGATCGTTGAAGAGTTAATCACTAATTGGGAAATACCTGTTGCAGCTCTATTAATTGAACCAATTCAATCTGAAGGTGGTGATAATCATGTATCAAAATATTTCTTACAAGGATTAAGAGATATCACTTTAAAATATGGTGTTGTATATATCATCGATGAAGTGCAAACTGGTGTCGGTGCTACTGGTAAGATGTGGTGTCACGAATATGCTGATATTCAACCTCCAGTAGATTTAGTGACATTCTCTAAAAAATTCCAAAGTGCTGGTTATTTCTTCCATGATCCGGATTTTATTCCAGCTCAACCATATAGACAATTCAACACATGGTGTGGTGATCCAGCTAGAATGATTGTGGCTGGGACCATTGGCGAAGAAATTGTAACTCAAGATTTATTAACTCAAGTGAATAAGAGTGGTGATTATCTATTCAAGAAATTGGAAGATTTACAATCTTTGTACCCTAATTATTTCAATAGATTGAGAGGTAAAGGTAGAGGTACTTTTATTGCATGGGATTTACCAAGTAGTGATTTGAGAGACTCGTTATTACAAAAATTGAGATTAAATGGGTGCAATGTTGGTGGTTGTGCAGAGAAATCAGTGAGGTTGAGACCCACTTTAACTTTTGAAGAAAAACATGCTGATCTCTTTGTTGCTATTTTAGAGAAAACCGTTAAGGAGCTATAATAATTAGCTCGTCTCTCCTTTGGATATATACATATATTTTACATACTTCCTTTCTATTAATAAAAAAATCGATGCTACACATTGAGCATGCTTTTCTTTCTTTATTTGCACATTAGACTTTATTACTATTATATTAGAACGTTAAAATATATATGAAATTTGTTATACAGACTCTAGCTTCCAACAATCATTCTCCAAACAATTTCTTGACTCTCTTTAATACTGAATCCTTTTCTGGATCATATGGATGGTCCTTTGATGGAATTTCTAAGATAGCAGGGAATGGATTCACAAAATTGTCAATCTTGGCCCTAATGATATCAGCAATATGTTGATTGATCAATAAGATAGCAATATCGTCTCTTTCTGTAGCGAATTCATCGAATTTATTTGATATTTCTTCTAATGAGGTCTTATCATCTTTGTAAATGAAGAAATTCTTTTCATTTGTATTTGGATTGATTTGTCCCACTCCCGCTAAGAGTAATCCTGTGGTGGTGTCTTCATCCCCAATGACAGCTACTAGAGTTCTCTTTTCAGTCATCTTATGTGTGCTTTTGTCGTGATCTTGGTCACTATCGAAATATATTGAAGGTATTTGGCATATATGTAATCGAATTTGACACTTTTCAATCTTAATTTTTTTTTTTTTTAATTTCATGCTTGGTAAAACGAGAGAGAATTAGAACTAAGGATATATAAAGAAATAAATCCATCGTGGAAGAAGATATATGTAACTATTTAACTTACTCTACATGAGCGCTAGAGTGATGATACAAAGGACAAGACTCTATATTAAGAAAAGTATTACTCTGGTAAGATATTTCCACAAAACGTCTACCGTTTATTCGGGACATAATAAATGGTCTACAATAAAACATGACAAGATGAAAAATGATTCACAAAAGAATAAAATATCAAACAAATTCTCCAATCAGATCACTATTGCTGTAAGATTGAAGGACCCACAATTATCTACCTTGATTGAGAAGGCAACTAAGAATAATGTACCGAAGAAAGTGATTGAAAATGCTATTAAGAAGGGTCAAGGGATCTCTGTTAATGGGAGTAATGCTGGTAATAATATGACAATGAATCTATATGAGGGTGTGGGTCCACATGGATGTAAATTGATTATTGAGACCTTGACAGATAATAGGAATCGGACAGTAGCTATGTTGAGAGGGCAATTTAATAAATTTGGATACAATATGACAGCAAATGGATCATGTTTACATTTTTTCGATAAAGTTGGTATCGTATCTATTCAAAGAGACACAGTAGATGAAACTGAGATGCAAGAACCCTTGAATGAAGAGGAAGTTTGGGATAAAATAATTGATATTGAGGGAATAATTGATATTAAACGCGTGAAGGAGAATGATGAGGAGGAAAGTTGTATAAACATCATTACTGAACCTTCAGAGACAAATAATATTGCTTTAAAAGTTAGGGAAATGGATTATTCCATTGTTAACACTGGGATTGAATACATGGCAAAGGAGGAGAATGTGATAAAGATGGATGATACGGAGGGGAAGGAAGCCTATAAAAAGTTTATTTCCAGTCTAGAAGGGCTGGACGATGTTGTTAAAGTATATAGCAATGTCCACTTGCAGTGAAAAAACGAGACAAACGCATGCCTGTAGATAAAACACAACCTAGTATAAACCTGTATATATGTAAATTCCAGATTGTGTAAAGCAGATATATTCAAGATATCCATATAAACCTCCCTGTTCGCATGGGCTTAAGTATAGTTCCACTTCACAATAATAAGATGGTCCAGTGACTAAACAGGGACTGATTTGGGTGGTCTATAATTATTCACTTCATTATAACTGAATCTGGCATATTACTTCTCGAGCATCGGAGTCTATAAATAAACTGCTATTACCTGATGGGGTAAAGAAATCAATGTTTTTACCTGGAGGGGCAGTATTGCCTGTTTAGGAAAAACCGCCGGTGCGACTCTTAGATCTTTTTACCCAAACAGGAAATACTTCCAGAAGGGGTAATCATATATTGCTCTAGTGTTGTAGCAGTTTAGAAAGCTCCAAAAGGTTATGACAACACACCCCTGACAAGTTTGTTACTGGGTTACGCATCCAGTGAAGAAACCGTTTCCCTCGCTTCTTCTATCACTGTATTTCCATATCTTGAGATATTTTCTCCTCGAGGCCTGCCAAAGTGACAGATCTTTTTTTTTTTTTTTCAGAAATTTCAAGCATTTTGTGACGTCTTATTTTTTTTTTTTCCAAGATCTTAGATATGGCTCCTGTCACTGAACTTGGATTTGTTGCCAGTTCTAGTTGCATCCTGGATCTGTTTATATTTAGATCATTTTCCAGATTGGAACTGATCTCCCCTGCTATTCCATCTGTCGGTAATATATATATATATATATATATTACATTTATATATATTATTACCTTCTTTATTTATATCCTTCTTATAGGCAGATATCTATAAACATTGATAAGAACGTATATCTACGAATTTATTCTATCCATCCACTGCTGCATCTACACAAAGATCCTTCTCCTTCTCCAAAAATTGTTGGTGTTTGTTCACACATATTTATATTTATTCGTCTTTCGGTCATGTTGTCTAGGTTCTGTTGTATCATATTGTTGGTTCTATTGACCTTCTGTAGGGTACTAAGTCAGGATGTGTTTCCCAATCCTTCAGAAACAGACAACAATAATAACAGTGGAGGTACTAACACTCTATCCAATGATACCCTTATCTCCAACGATAATAATAATTCTCCTACACAACTACGGGCATCATCCCAAACTTCTTTTTTTATACAACAGAGCTCTTTCGCAGATCAAAACGCACCCACTTCTACGTTCCCTAGAATTGTGATCTCTTCTTCAGCTTCCTCACTTATGCCATCATCCACCATCACTGCTGCTTCTTCCTCGTCACCTTGGATTATTCCAACTTCTACTTTTGCATCTTCCATAATACTCGTCGTATCTTCTTCTTCAAACATATTAATCCTACCGCCATCCTCTTCTTCAAGCATTCCTCACGCCTCTTCTATCCCCATCTCCTCTTCTTCATCTGGATTTAATTTTCCTTTATCCTCCTCTACTCAACATAGCACAGTCACTTTACAACCTTCATCTTCCTCATATATACCCTCACCTTCCACAGATCCATACACTTCCACTATACCTTCTTCTTCTTTTTTGGTGAGTCCATCTTCCATATACACACCTCCAACATCGTCTTATCATGAATCCTCTTTCCTTTACATCCCACCAAGTTCGAGTGAGGTTTCATATTCAACATACAAGTATTTTCCATCTTCTTCTTCGTTAGATCATTCCTCTTCCACATTTATATATATTCCACAATCATCCACTTACCTCTCTTCCTCCTTTACTTCACAAATACCCTCTTCTTCCTCTTCCTCGTCTTCAGCATACACCTCTTCCACTTCTTCAAGTACCATCACCTCAAGCAGAACTACTGTAACCTTATCTCGTCATAGTACATCTAGTACAAAACGTTCCACTACCACTACGACACACAGTACTTCATCTAGTAAGAAAATCATATCATCTGATGTTACTGTAACGAGTGTGGTCCACGGTATGACTATCCTAGCGAATCATTATACCACAGTGACATTATCCTCAACATCAACCTCTATGGCAACCAACAAGGATAAAAATGATACAAATCATGGTCTATCTAAGAAGAATAAAAATATTGTACTTGGCTGTTGCCTTGGAATTGGTATTCCATTAGTCTTACTAATCTTACTAATAGTCTATTATATGTTCATTAAATCTAAACCACAAAGTTTTATTGATTCAGATGGTCAAATTGTCACAACATATAGTGATAATCCATTATTAAAATTTTGGTACACTGTTATTGGTAAATCGAGAGATCCAACAACCATCACTTCACCAAATGAAAATAATAAAAATAGTAATAATAATAACTCCAATTCAAACTCAAAACGCAATAGTGCTTTACAAAATAACAATGGGATATCCCCACATCTTTTACATGGTAGTCCATTAACTTTAGATGATGAATTTGATGATGCAGATTATGAAATCTCTATCTCTGATTCAAATGCTAATGATAATATTAATGAAAAACTTGTGCCACCAAATGATGACGATATTCTTAATAATAATAAAAGTCATAATAATATTCCATCGAACGAAAGTTCAACAAATAATATGTACACTCGATTTGTCGAAAGATTTAACACTGGTTCCATTAGTGCTGGTAGTGATATTAGCGGTAGCGAAAGTGATGACGATGACAACAGCTCGCATAGAATTTTAAATGTTACTAACTATTGAAAAATAACATAAAACTCCATAATAATAGATTTATTACACCAACTAACATTCATTCATTCATTCATATAATTAATAATAATACACTTTAGATAATAGCATAATTATATATTTTTATAAGGTTTTTAAAACTTAGGAATAATAATAATTCACAAATACAAATTAACTCCTTTAATATCATCAGTAAACTACGCTAGAACCCTTTAAACAATTCATCAATATTTTTAATAACATCAATGTGCAATACTTCACCCTTTCTTGTTATTAGTGACCCTTTCTTAAAGATTTCTGGTTCATTATTATAATTAATACCACAATCCTTAAACAAAATTTCTTGTTTATCACTACTTAATGTCCCACATAATTTTTGTTCTGATTCCTGCGGTGTAAGCCCACATTTTTGGATCAATTCCCAAAACACCGTATTGTATAAATTATTAATATGCGTATCCACATACCTCCAGGATAAATAATCCTTCACGACTTTTAAATTTGGGTAAAGAACACATCTAGAATCAAAAGTGGGTAGATGTTTAATGTTTAATGGTTGATCTGGAAAGAATTTATCCCAAAGAAACACATAATTTGATGTGAATAAGGATCCAATTAACGTAGAGATCTTGTCACCACGCCTATTGAAAAGGGTAGTATCTCTTTTCAATATAAAAGAATACTCATCACTTTCACCAAAGGCCAAAATAAAATCATTCTTATATTTTAATACCACATTCTTAGCACTGGCATTCATCAATTTTAAAGCCCTTTCATCATTGGGCTTACGAAATTCATAATATTTAGAGAATTCATGAAATTTCTTACCGTCAATTCTCACCACAATGTAACAATCAGGCAACAATCTATCATGTGTTTCAAACTCTCTCACGTATTCAAACCTTGAATTAGCCATTATAACTCTTTAAAGATCTCTTTCACTTTATTTGTAGCAGGTATCATTTTCTTAAATATCTCACTTCAACGCTCATCTCTCAACTCATCGCTTTTTTTTTTTCACGAATTTGGGCTCGAGGAATATCGAAAAATTCAAGAAGAAAACTTGAAGGGGAAAAGGGTTTAATCCTGACAGAAACTGTTGCAAAGACTGTGCTTTGCTTATAAAGAGGAAACTAGGGGAGAAAATCCATTAGAATCTACACACAATTCTACTGCACTCAAATACAGAGAAGACTCAATGACTAGGACTATTAAAGTTATTAAGAAAAGACCCAAGAAGTTTGGGAAGAAAGCAGATGCAGTTAGTATTCAGAAAGTGATTTGGACCGCGGGACATGCCACGGTTTTAATATGCGGTCTGTTGTTTAGTTTGACATATTTCTTCCATGTTTTACTATTTTTCAAATATAGATCCTGGAAATGGTTATTCTTAAAAGTGAATCACAATTATTCCATTATTAAGGGCCACAGGTGGTATCATTCATTGTTAAGAGCCTTCCCACAATTATTATTCAGGTTCTCTTTAATCGGTGTGTTTGTTGCATCAGGGGTAACTATGTTCCAGAATTGGTCTGGTTTAAAACCTACATGGTATGATTTATTATCTGCCCCCAATTTTCAAACGACATTAATTGCTGCATTATGGTTTGTAGCCGGTGGGAAATCATTTTATAAACTACTACCTTTTATGGTCATCAGTTTTATGCATTTGCGTAATCGTAGCGTTGAATGTACAGAAAATGATGAGAAAGTCTTTAATGAATTAACTCTAGAAAATAAACATATCCTACATATTTTATCCTATTCCGAGGTCTTTATCCTTTTCACCTTGTTTTTGGACACTTTATTGTTGAAAACTGGTACTTCAGGTTTCCTTTTCGTCTTTTATACCTGTTTCTTTTGGTTAAGATTAAATTTTGCATCGTATACTCAAGTGACTGTGTTAAGATTATTATCTAAAGTCGACAAAAAGATCCCACCAAAATATAAGTCATATTGGGATACTTTTAAAAGGTTTATCTATACCAAGATCAAACAACTGGTCACTAAACGTAAGCAAGCAACTAGTGCTTGAAAAAGTGCTCATCTATTTCTTTTCAGATCATTTTTAAACATACATAAAATATATACACATCAACAAAACAATATATTTTCAAGGTAACCATTATTTCTAGCAAAATGATATTCCGACCACCACCACGTATCCTTTAAAAGGGAACTAGGTATGAAATACGTTACTATTTTTACTATTGATTAAAGTTTAATACAAAAAAACTATATATGGTATAATATGATTAATTTTATGGAAGAAAGATATGATAATATATAAATTTTTTATATTTATTCAGCAGCAGCTCTGGTGTAGATAGCTTGAGTGGCGTGCTTAGAAACTGGCTTGATAATACCTTCGGCTTCTAAATGCTTTAAAGCAACTCTGGCTAAAGAACCACCTAACTTTAATCTATCGACTAAGACAGAGACAGAAATGTATCTGTAAGTTGGAACTTCCTTTAAGATTCTGTCGTATTTTTCTTGGTCTAAGATAACAGCGTGTTGAGCTCTGTCCTTGTGGGACTTCTTGGACCACTTCTTCTTGGACTTCTTACCACCGGCCATAGCGGCAGCAGCTTTGGCAGCTTTAGATAATTGAACTTTTGGAGGCATTTCTTACTATTCTATTAAAAAAAAACTTGAAAGGTTGAACATTTCGTATAATTAAGATTGTTAGTAAGGTTATTCTTTCTTATTATTTTGAAATGAAACAGGGATAGACGATTTTACACGGATATGGAGTTCAGGTAACCAAGGTAGTTTATAATATTATATTGCCACCTTTGTTTCAATAGTTATAGTATTTTGCACATTTATTGATATCATTCTTGAAAGGTCATAAATTAATTACTGAATCGGTTCACACATTGATGACAACAGCCCTCATTACTTATAATATCATCAGTTTAGTCACTTATTTCTCGTTTTATTGCTCGTTTTTAACATAAATTCGCTTATCCTTTATCCACAGTATATCCTCATTTTAACATACGCTTAGGCTTACGGTTTTTTGCGCTTCAAGAGGGTACGTATACTTTCATAATAACTACTATACCTTTTCACATAATACATTGAAAACCCTCATCGATGGCCATTAAGCAAAACGCTGTCTCTGGGTGTCTGGAAGGTACTCCCGCCTAGGATACGAGAAGGTGTGGGCACTGCTAGAGGGGACCTTCTGCCTAGATTGAAGCTGTCTCTTCCCACGAGTGGAAGTGCTAGTGGGGCCGAGTCCTGTCCAAGCGAAAACAGTGAAGGAAAAAC
>JAJLXW010000551.1:33473-46689 GCA_030571515.1 Monosporozyma aquatica
TGGAAGGATGGGCCATGAACAGGCTGCCGTCTCCTTCCTGAAACTGTTGGTTTTCTCATTGATCCCGCAAAAATCAGGAGGAAAACTCGCCAATGGATTTCCTATTTAGGTAATATTTTCAAATTTTCTAGAAAAAGTAAATAAAGATGTACGGGTGGCAGACAGTCACCGAAGTATGTCCGCAATATTGTAGAGGTAGCAACGTTACATTAATATTAAATTAGCACCCCCCCCCATAAAAAAATTATAAAAGGATTTGTAATGTAATGTTTTAGAGTGCCAAAAATTCTTGTATGTTTGAACAAAGTTTAGTAAATTGGGGCCTGTTATATATTTGGCTTTTTTAATAATAGGAACTTTTTCAGTGTTGGGAAAAGATATAATATGTCTATCTAATAGACAAGGTAACTAACTAATCATTTTCACACCACCACATGTAACCAATAAAAATACCAGTAAAAGAATCCCAAAATGTAAAATATTATCCGATATAGTGTAACGGCTATCACATCACGCTTTCACCGTGGAGACCGGGGTTCGACTCCCCGTATCGGAGTAAATTTATTTTTTGCCACACGAACCAATCCTGGGATCCCATGTGATAATCCTTAGTTAGATGGCTCAACTCTATGGAATTAGAGTACTGTTGAAGAACTAGATATAGGGTCTAGATAGATAAATAGGTATAATATTGATAAAGTAGTCTAGTGTACAAATCTGTATATAGTCTATACTTGTACGATGTGAAATATTATCCCTGCTTCTTCTTGATTGTCCTCCCCCCTATTCTTGATATAATCTTATGAAGGTCTCGTAAGCGTTCCCACTCCTCCTCTTCATAGATACTGATTAAAAGAATAACTCGTCGACCACCCGTCGATGCAATTTTTCACAAAGTTCACTAAAAATAGTTAGGGCTTTGATAATCCCGATTCCGGGTTATCACATCCCATGTTTTTACACGTTTTGACGTGATCCTGTCAACTACTTTTCATGTTTAATCATTTCTTTATGAAAGTCACCTTCTTTTGGTTGTTATACTCTCTTATTCAATTCTTTTCCTCTGAGTTCAATCAACTTTAACTAAAAAAAGTTAGGATTAATTTTCATCACAAACACACCTATAAAATGTAAATATATTGGTCTATCCACCACAAAATTACTTGATACTTTCTTCAATACATTTATTCTTTTTTGAAGAAAAACACTTTTAAGGGTAATAGAATAACTTTAAGTAACCGTTTAGTTTCAGTCGAAAACCAATCGAGAGTTTAACAACCGCTTGTAGTTTGTCGATTGTTCATAGAAGAGAAGTTTTACTCAAGTATTCTATTCGTATCTGTTTCTCTTTGCTTTTCTTGGTTTCAATGCCGTGATTCATCATGGAGAGGATCCTGTTTTTATCACATTTCAAAATTTTTTTTTTTAAAGATTGACAGCATCGGAAAATGCACACATTAAACAGAGTAAACACATCTTGTAGTAATAAATTCATATATGCAAGGGTACAACTATTGACAAAGTATATCCAAGCCTCATCTGGAAGGTATTTATTATAAGCTATCCCCCTTTTATTTGCTTGAAGAAAGATGTCCAAGAAGTTTGATCTTAAGACGATCACCGATCTTTCTATTTTAATAGGTACAGGCATCTCACTGTACTACCTAGTAAATAGTCTATTAAACCAAGAGTCTGGACCTGTGGGACGATCCCGAGAATCAAAGGAGAAACAAGAGCAACAGTGGACTAAATTGGTAGAGACCTATCCTAAGTTAGCCAAGACTGACTTGTCGGCATATGAAAAAGATGTACTATCATCTGTGGTGACTCCCGATGAAATACGTGTGACATTTAATGATATAGGTGGACTTGATTCTATTATTGATGGATTACATGAAAGTGTCATATATCCGCTTACTATGCCTGAATTATATTCAAATAATCCTTTACTTCAAGCTCCCTCCGGTGTTTTATTCTACGGTCCTCCAGGTTGTGGTAAGACTATGCTGGCTAAAGCCATTGCGAAGGAAAGTGGAGTAAATTTTATCTCTATTCGAATGTCATCTATTATGGATAAATATTATGGTGAATCGAATAAGATCGTAGATGCAATCTTTTCTTTAGCTAATAAAATTGAACCATGTATCATCTTCATTGATGAGATTGATTCGTTTTTGAGGGAAAGATCATCAATGGATCATGAAGTCACTGCCACTTTAAAAGCTGAGTTTATGAGCCTATGGGATGGGTTAGTGACTAATGGGAGGATTATGGTCATTGGTGCTACCAATAGAATAAGTGATATTGATTCTGCGTTCATGAGAAGATTACCAAAGAGATTTTTAATCTCTTTACCAGGAATAGAAGAAAGAAAAAAGATCCTAAATATATTCTTAAAGGGTACAGAAGTAGATAAGGATAATTTTGATATTGATAAGATTGCGAGATTGACGGCTGGACTTTCTGGTGCTGATTTGAAAGAATTGTGTAGAGAAGCTGCTTTAAAAGCGGCGAAGGATTATATTAAAGTGAAGAAAGTCAGAATGTCACAAAAACGAGGATTATATAATGAGCAGACAGGTGAAGTTGTCATGAGACCGTTACAGACAAATGATTTTCTTGATGTTCCCTCAATGGGAGGACCTGATTAATTCTTAAAGAAATCAGGAACTCTTGCTAACAGTTAAATCGACCAAGGGTTTTTCTCTTGCACTGTAAATAAATAACATCAAAGAAATGAGAAACAGTAAAACTGACTCAAGGTTACTATTTTTGCACTACTTAAATATTCACATACATACTATTCTATAGATAATTTCAGCTATATCTATTTAGTTTTATTAAATGTGTTAGCTGAATCACTTTAAAAGGCATGATGGAACCTCAGTTCTATTTATAAAGGAATATGGTTGCTTCACGGAATATTATTTAAGGTGAATATTTACGTATATAAAAAGATATATATCATTTGTTAACTAGCGTCCATATAATATAGGACAGAATTAAACTTTATCTTCAGTATTCTCTTCTAAAGGAAGAACGACTCTCTTTTATAATCCCAACATTATTAATGGCACAGCCATAATTAAAAATTATAACACCATAATTATAATTGATAATACCATTGTTAGATGTTACAACACCATAATTATAATTGATAACACTATTGTTATATGCTATATCATCATTATTATAATTGATAACATTATTATTATGATTTACAACACCATTATTATTACGTATAATACCATTGTTATGGTTTATAGTCCCCTAATTATTTTCTAAAATAAAACAGTTACGCTCTATAATATCATTATTTTTTAAAATAATAGTATTGGCATTTATCACTTTGGTATTTCCTTTGGTAATTTGCATTTTATCGTTCCTATTATTATTTTCAGTACTAGAGAGCTTTTCGATATTATGATTCAGTTTTTGCTTATTGTCATAATCACACCATGTTTTCAATGAGTATACGAAAAAATTAGAAAACTTCTCATAAAAAATGGATTTTACCACGAAAATTGGAATTGCAGTCACCTGGAAAATTATTACTCCATTGTAGGAATTGCTCGACATTCTTACTAGTAAACTAATGATAGTAGCTACCCAGTAACACATAATTATTGAATAAAACAAGACTTTCGCAGAAAGTCCTCTTTGTTGTTTCACTTTCTCGGTATCTCTCGAGCAATCCATTTTTCTTTGAAACTATGCCAGCAGCATGTCTTACGTTTTGGTCAATTATTGGAATAGTTGTTTATAAAATTATGCTAAAGCTTATATTCTGTGCCGTATTTTTAATAAAGGCGGAAAAATCAATTAAAGGAAAAAATGAGACCGGGCTATTGTTTTGAAATTGTCACACTGAAAAAAGTCCGTGTATTCTTCCTGGGGATTTTTTGTTTCCTCGATATAAATATAAGGCATTACAGAAAGGAAACCATGATAACAGAAAAAAAGAACAACAACAGCTGCTGAAGAAACATCCATATATATATATATTTACGGGTTACCGTCAAGGTATAGATTAAGAACATATTACTGGACTGGTCTTATTCCAATATCTAACAATTCCAATATCTAACAGCTCCCTCTGTTAATTCGTAAAGTGAATTAATTTACTCTTGCTTTTTTGACTCATGTTCTTACTGTCAGTGTTTTTATTTGATAGTCTTTTTCAAAAATATATAAAATGTTTCGAATTAGGAAGTAGGCTTCTCTATCCCATCCGTTTCACAAACTCTTACCTGCCACAATAACCATTTTAGGAAGGCAAGAGGAAATAATGGAGGATTTATCGACAACAAATATTTCAATCTTTGATTCCTTCCAACAAGGTGGTGAAAAGGCGAGGAAGGTTTTAGGTGCGTGTGTTAAATATCCTTTTGATTTTATTTGTGACATCACAAACGTTGCGTATATGAGACTGACACTTGCGTGTTCAACTGCAGGTTACCTTTACATGGGGAGTATTATCTATTTACATGGTGATTTCCATGATTTTTTCACAAATCGTTTAGTATACATGACGGTATTGCAGACCATTAGTTTAATAGGTCTATTGAAACTTTTTAACACCGTCCGTGTGTTCCTTGGTAAAAGAGAAATTTATAAGCAGGATGAAAGAGCTCCCAAAACAAGATTATATTATATGGTTCATTCCTGTTTGAAAATGTTAGGATTCAATATTATGCTGATTTCCTTTATTTGTGCATTTTATGGGACATATCCCTTCAACATGCTTGACCGAACTAAGATAGAGGAAGATCATTTAACCTTTACAAGTTTTGTAGGACTACATTTGTTAAACTTCTGGAAAGTATTTATTTGTTCTTATACCTTTCTAAGAATAATTAAGATATTACTTTCTAAGCAATCAAACTTATATCATTTTTTGAATGATCAGAGGGAACTGAATCATGTGGTTAATGCTCTAGTAGAAAAAGAGTTAGAAGTTTGAAAGTTAACATTGTTTGGGATACTTTGTGTTGTTGTAGCGAATTTTTTTACCGGTTTTTAATTATATTCTTTCTTCCATGCAAGTTCAAATTCTAACTGAGGCCCTCTTATCATACTAGGTAGAATTGACGTTATGTGTATATGGTGGGTAAGGGATAAAACTCTTTAAGGTCTAAACAATCAATATATGTAATAAATAAGGTAAATATAGCCTTTATTCTTAACGTTTGTTCAAAACTATATATAAAATAACCAAAAGTTTTATTTTAAATCTTCATCGATAGATGTTTTGAAACAACATACTTACTCATCTTTATATAACTTTTATATCAAACCCTAAGAATATATACCATTTTATTACCTTGATATTATACACATTGATTGTTTAAACCTCATAGTGTTATATTCCTTATCCAGTATAATATATCGCTTCATTTTACTACCTAGTTGATATAGGGATCTTCGGTTAGAATTTGAACTGGTTTTAAAGAAAGAATATAATCAAAAACCGGTAAAAACCACTACACCCAATATATAAAATCATATATATATGTATGTATATATGTGTGTAAAATAGCGATATAAAGAATATCACTGCTAAAAAAAGAATAAAGAGTATATATAAACAAATGGAGAGAAAAAAAAAAAACTCCGTAATTTAATACCAGAACAACAGGAAATAAATGGACTTAAATCAAATCAAACAAAACACCTTATTAACATTCACCTGAGATTTCTGATTAATCTACCTGATCTTTCCAAAATTTATAAGAATCTGTTTCATTATAAATAATCGTCCAAAGGCAAATAATTAGTATTGTACTTAGTAAGGTAATACAGAAAATAAGTGTCACCCCACACCTTCTTGTAGCATAAAAAATCCCCAGACCAAATAAAGAAACAGACAAGCACCACTCAGCACACCTTAACAGAGGTTGATGTTTATTGTTGTAATAATAAATCATCAGAAACAACAAACCTATAGAAAAGTAATACAAAAGCAAAACGAAAACTTTAATATAAATATTGGCCGTTTTAACATCTTGTTCGAAGTGATAATTATAATTATCTCTCATGAAGGCTCCAAAGGGGACATTTTCAGATTGAGATCGTAATAGAGTAAATATAATTGCTCTCGCAATTATGAAGCATCCTGTAAATAGCAAAATATCCAAAGTAAAATATGATTCAAAGTGGAATACTAACAGAGAGAGAAAATATATTGGCCATGCAATAGAAATGCACAAGCACGTACAGTTAACCCCAATGATATGTTTAAGCCTGATACCAATATATTTAAAGATTTCGTCGTGTGGAGTTTCGTTATGATAAAATATTGGTTCTTCCCTCTTTAAAAACCCCACAAAATTTATAATTAATAGAACAGGCATCAGGGTAGTAATATATACTAATATTGTCTCCATTACCAACTCAAATGGATTGGTGTTAATAGTAAAGCTTTCTTGGTTAAGAAATATTGCCATCATAGTAAAAAATGGTAACACTGTGCAGAGGAATGCTGGACAGCTTGCACAAACGTGAAAAAGGGAGATTATAATTCCACCACATTTTTTTCCGCCTTTAACAATGTAATCAGGTAATGTAGTATGTGACATTATAAACAGTAATCCTTAATTCTATTTTCAAAAAGATTGAGAGATGTTTGTCTTGTTTCTTGAGAGTTCTTAAAGTGGTTTGAATGTGTAAGAGTGAGTGCAAACTTCTTAAGCGCCATAATTAATTTTAGCTTCCCAAAAAAAAGCAAAAAGCAGACCTCATACAAAATAATAGCCTATACAGAAAATATAATTTGAAAAGAGGAAACACTTTACGTTTAATGTGTTGGTGTCAAACTGTAATTATTTGCGTACACCATTATTTCGAATGGGAGAGCCCCATAGTATATCATTTTGTTGGCCATCTGTATAAATGAACCTCACAGTTAGACCTATCGCATAATATTAACCTATAAATCTTTTTGAAAATAGAATTAAGGATTACTGTTTATAATATCACATACCACATTACTTGTTTACATTGGTGAAGGTGGGAAAAAATGTGGCGGAATTTTCATCTCCCTTTTCCATGTTTGTGCAAGCTGTCCAGCATTCCTATGCACAATATTACCATTTTTTACTATGATGGCAATATTTGTTAATCAAGATAGTTTTATTATTAATGCCAATCCAGTTGAGTTGGTAATGGAGGCGATGTTAGTATATATTACTACCATGATGCCTATTCCCCAGGAACTATCTTTATTTTATTAAATGGACGGTGGAGATGAGCCAGTACCATCATTTTTAATCGATATCACTTCTTCCCTACTATTTGACTAACAACAAGTCAATATGACATTATTTTGTTGACGTTGTTAATGGTGTAAGGGTTATCTATCTCTTGTTATCAAATGAACGTATACATGATAGAAAGTTAAGAAAACTGGAGGGGCTAATGATAATATAATCCTAGAGACCGTTTACAGATGATTTTGCTGGAAAAATATCATGCCCTACGGATCATCGCAGATAGAAATGTTTCCACGAAAGTTCTTAACAAGAGAAACTTGAAGAATAGTAAATTCTCCATTAAATGTAGATGCTGTTCATTATTATTCTGTATACTATTTGGCATGCAATAAAACCAGTCCAGTAACACGTTATTAATCTATACGTTGACGGCATCATGTCTATCTCTTAGAAAAACCTGTATTTTCAAATGCCATAAATTCTCATCGGTATACTTAGTTCAAGCGATATACAAACGATATATGTATAGTAGTAATAGCAAAGTTGTGATACTGATTACAATTTACTGTCAAAATTATCATATGCCAAAAAGACTTTGATATATATAGTATAGTTCAGCTCTTAAATTATTCCATGGCTCATTGGAATAAAAAAATAGATAATAAATAAACACCCGTAATTTAAGATCACGATATAACATTATCAGTTTGGGTCCCTGTTTTCTTTTAGCACTATGATAAGTCCCATCTTCTATTTTCTCTATCTGTCATTTCAAAGTGACAATTTCAATATTGAATCTTGAGAAAATAAAAGTTGCGCATCTCTCACACAATAATAAGATTGAAATAGTGGCAATACTAGAAGAAATAGAGTAAAGAGATCAGCAAGTTACAAATATGTCAGAGTCTCAAGACGAACCTGGTTCACTTGGTGGTATATTTTTTAATAAAGATGGGAAATTTTGCCTGCCTTGCTCAGCATATCGTGGGTTTCAATACGTTACCACTGAGATGACTAATCGTTACTACAATTATAAGAACAACAGCAAAACTGCCCCTCAGTCTGAACTTACTACCACTACCACTACCACTACTACTTCTTCGTCTACCCTATCATACGTGAATAATGAGATGATCCCGGGATCGAGAACATACATGAAAGAGGATCCTCCAGATGTTCAAAAATTAGGAGCAGCCTCATGGACCTTTTTACATTCCATGGCCGCTAATTATCCTGATACGCCGAGCCAAGGGGAAAGACAAGATATGTCAGAATTTTTAAAATTATTTTCTCATGTATATCCATGTAATTGGTGTGCCAAGGATTTCGAGAAATATATTAGTCAACATTCACCTCGAGTAGAATCTAAAGAGGAATTAAGTAAATGGATGTGTGAAGCGCATAATCACGTAAATGTGAAATTGGGGAAACCCAAATTTGATTGCAATTTCTGGAAGCAGAGATGGAAGGATGGTTGGGAATAATAAGTTATTTAATCCATTAAAAGAATGCCGTGTATATATTATGTAGGTGAATAATTGCCCTAATAAAAAGTCCTGTTTTATCTTCTGTCCATTTTTTCATTTTTTTTTTGCCATTTTGGTTTGAAAAAAGTATATAAACAAGAAATAGTTATACTTTTATAGAGGCACTTTCCTATACCGTCGTTATGAAAGAACTTTTGCTAACATTGGGTATTACAGTAGGGTAATGCGCAGTGGAATATCCACTAGGGTAGATACTTACCAGTTCATGCAGTTAATATTATTATTTCTTTATTAGAAAAATTTATATGAATGGCCTCTTCGAAGATTCTTAATCCCTGAATTTCGTGGATTAAGAGTTCAAAGCGAGGCCTATAGTGAATGTATATATTGACAAGACAAAATAATACAAAATTTGTCGATATTCCATCAAGTTTTCTTTCATTCTTTGATTGATTAATACAGTGGGAATAGAGTTTTATTCTGTTCTCTTATTGACTTAATGGTACATATTATATTATGTTTGAATGCAGCGAAAGGTAGTTTTGAGATTAACACTGTTCTGTGAAACCGTATTTCTCATTTGTGAATATACCAGACTTGAAATATTCCTCATTAGTAGTGAAAAATATCAGTAATATTGGCACTTTTATTCTCTTGTCTAGTAATTCATTTCTACCTTGGGAGACGACGTCAAAGGCCAGGAGTTTATTCCATTGCTTGAAGGGTGTGGATTTGTCTGACAATATCTTAGATTTATACAATTCCGCTATACTCAACTGTTTTTGTAAATGAGGGCCATAACCAAACAGACAGATTAGATTACCCTCTTGATGCTTTTGTATATTCTCTAGTACTGATTTGATCTTATCATTTCTAGTAATTTTGAAAAATTTGATATTGCTTAAGAATCCAGGTTCGTCATTCAATAAATTGTGAATAATAACATCTCTGATATATTTATAACATTCCACTTGATTATCTAAATTTAATTCGGTGAGATGTCCACAGTAGTTTACTTTTTTATCTTCTGACATGACTTACAATGATTTAAGTGATCACCTATGCTTAGGATACCTATAATTGGGTGGATAATTCCCCAGAGAAAGCTATGCTCTACCTCATATAAGCTCATTAATTCATCTGTAATCTCTTGAATCTTCCATTATAGAAATTCTTACGTTTTTCTAGAGCTAGGACCGGTTATAGTAAGAATACATCCGTACCTCCACCATTTCAAAAAGAACGCAAAAATAGAAAATAGCAAAAAAAGGTAAGCAAAATGTCCAAATAGGGAAACTTTCTCAACTTGACGCAACTTTCTCTGAATTTTTGAAAAATTTCCGTACCCAAGTGGATTTACCAAATTGGCTTCGATGAGTTTGTCTATGGAGCGTGAAGCATAGTGAAGGAATATTGACATTACGGTCAAAATGAATAATAGTTGTTATATGATGATTGTATCATTGATTAATTAACGCTCACCTTAATTTCAAGAATTCTAAGATAACCGTCAAGGAATTACCTTTAAACAACCTACAAATAAACTAAATTTGAAATGGGAGGCATCCGTGAAAAGAAAGTTGAATACTTCAACAAGTTAAGAGAATACTTAGAAGAATACAAGTCTGTCTTCATCGTTGGTGTTGACAATGTTTCTTCTCAACAAATGCACGAAGTCAGAAAGGCTTTAAGAGGTAGAGGTGTTGTCTTAATGGGTAAGAACACCATGGTCAGAAGAGCCATCAGAGACTTCGTTGCTGACTTACCAGATTTCGAAAAGATCTTACCTTTCATCAAGGGTAATGTTGGTTTCATCTTCACCAACGATTCTTTACAAGAAATCAAGGAAGTTATCATTTCCAACAAGGTTGCTGCTCCAGCCAGAGCTGGTGCCGTTGCTCCAGAAGATATCTGGGTTACTGCTGTTAACACCGGTATGGAACCAGGTAAGACCTCTTTCTTCCAAGCTTTAGGTGTTCCAACCAAGATTGCCAGAGGTACCATTGAAATTGTTTCTGATGTTAAGGTTGTTGAAGCCGGTAACAAGGTCGGTCCATCTGAAGCCACCTTATTAAACATGTTGAACATTTCTCCATTCACCTATGGTTTAACTGTCGTTCAAGTCTACGACAATGGTCAAGTCTTCCCAGCTTCTATCTTAGATATCACTGACGATGAATTAGTTTCTCATTTCGTCTCTGCTGTCTCTACCATTGCTTCTATTTCTTTAGCTATTGGTTACCCAACTTTACCATCTGTTGGTCACACTTTAATCAACAACTACAAGAACTTGTTAGCTGTTGCCATTGGTGCTGGTTACCATTACTCTGAAATTGAAGAATTAGTTGACAGAATTGAAAACCCAGAAAAGTATGCTTCTGCTGCTCCAGTCGCTGCCGCTGCTTCCACTTCTGATGCTCCAGCTGAAGCTGCTGCTGAAGAAGAAGAAGAATCCGAAGATGATGACATGGGTTTCGGTTTATTCGATTAAGAAGTTTTTAAAGATTAAAATCATAACAAAATTCATTTATATGTCTATATATTAATGTCTATTTTTTCATTTGTATCTAACCTTTAAATAAATAAATTTCTAATATCTTATAATAAACATTCCTCTTTAATCTAATTGCGACAAAGATTTTTTTTGCTTTATTTGTTTAATTTTTAATAAAGAAAACAGAAAAGTCATCCCACATAAATAGAGGACTTAGCGGTAAAAGGTATTGCAGACAGATACATATGGAATAAGAGAGAAGTATCCCCATGATGAATGCATATAAACAAGGTTTAAGGCTAAATTTCAGTAAGCTATCTAATAAATGTGTTGGTAAGGTACAATCCATGAAACAACCAATGGTGATTATGCATGGATTTTTTGGTAATTCCAATAATAACCGAACTCTGGCTAATTGTGTGTTAGGGATGGAGACGCATACAAACCCCGATATGTATAGAGATATATATTTATTAGATATGCGTAATCATGGTATATCGCCTGGTGACAAAACAATGACATATGAAGCGATGGCTCAAGATATATTCAAGTTTACAACAGAACATGGGTTATCGAAACCTGTACTTGTAGGACATTCCATGGGTGGTAAAGTGGCGATGGAATGTGTTTTAGAACGACCTGAATTGGCTTCTGCTATGGTATGTATAGAGAATGCTCCTGTAAAACAACCAATAAACACCAAATTTATAGGATACATCGATATGTTACAGTCAATTTGTGCCAACGGCTCGATTAAGACTTTCAACCAAGCCAAGGAAGAACTTAACCGCATCGAAGCCAATCCCCTAGTGGTAGGGTTCTTATCAACCGTGTTGAAGAAAACGAGTTCACAAGAACCGGGACAACCGGGATTACAAAGCAAGTTACCTCTAGATATTTTACGCGATGCTTTGAGGAATGGATCCATATCTGACTGGAAGGATAAACACCCGTTACCACATTACAGGGGCCCTAGTTTATTCATCAAGGGTTCCAAATCTGACTATTTGCAGGCATCTGATCTGGCAGCACTAAAACAATGGTTCCCCACGGCGACCCTAAAAGCGATCTCCGGAGCAGGCCACTTCGTTAACGCCGAGCGCCCACGTGACTGCGCCCACGTGATCACCAAGTTTCTCTCTGCCCAGACACCACAGCTTTAGAATTCCAAAGTGGCAGAAAGTCCAGCCAGCGCTTTTTTCTTCTTACTTTTCGCGTTCCCCTGCTGCACCACAACCTTTAATGGGGAAGTTTCCCCTCACGCGTTGCCCTTTTCTCCCTTTTTGGTGGCTTTTCGCGTTTTCGTGTTCCCCGATCCCCTTTCCCAAAAGGGAAATTTCTCCCCATCTGACAGAACTGCTATTGTCCATCCTCGACCAAATCTTTTGTTTCTTCTTTCCATTCGCCGTTATCTATTGTTTTCAGATCGTCACCCTATTGTTCATTCCACTCTGCTGTAATTTTTGATTCCAATTTGATCCGCCTCCACTATGGGGAAACCTGTCTTTTTCGGGAAATTTTCTTCTATAGTGGTAGGCCTGGGGGCGGGAAAGTTTGCCCTCAAATTTTGCCGCATTTTTTATTTCCGCGGACACAAAAAATCCATTTTTTGTGTAGGGTATTTAATATTGAAAAATCAGTTTTATTTTCAAGGAAGATGTTCCTGTAGGGTTTGCGAAAACGAAAATCCAAGCTCCTACAAAATAAAATTGCGACCTAATTAATAATCCTATGGATGACGGTTCATCACAATAAATTTATTTGGTATCTAGGTTAATACACTCATGAATTTGAAAATTTAGTAGTGTTTTTAGTAGTAGTATGTGCCAGAATTGATGATAAAATTGCAAGTTACAGGTTGAGAATTTTCTAGCTCGGGCATATACCCACATTGGGCTCAGAGGCTTCAGCGACCGAATGAAATGAGGGCGCGGAAAATTTTTCGGAAAATTCGTATATGATGATGAATTTTTTGGGGCCAATATTAGGGCCCAGTTGAGGGGAAAATCGAAAATTGGCTGCGC
>JAJLXW010000554.1:16308-52988 GCA_030571515.1 Monosporozyma aquatica
AATTCTGGCCTCTTGATAGGTTGTACAATAGCCATATTTAATTCCACTCTCACCTTAGATAAGGCCCCCACATTATTCCAAGTCACATCTGGTACCGTGGCGAAACCTTCTCTCTTTGCAGTGGGTTGAATCGTGGGTAGAGCCTTTAAGAAATCTTCATATGTAATTGATAATTGTTGTAACTGGTCAGCAGATAATGGATCAGGGAATGCTCTAATAAAATTAGTTATGATTTGTAATGGTAATGGATCAATTAAATTTGCAGTATTCTTTTCAGAAGATTGATCAATATCTACCTCCATATCCTCCTCAGTGGATGATGATGAGGAGGCTGGAATAGGGTAATTTTTGAAAATACGTTTAATGGCACATGTCCCTGCTGCAGTGGTTAAAGCCTTTAAATCAGCTCCAACATAACCTGGTGTCAATTTAGCCAACTTCGCAAAATCAATATCACCATTAATTTTCAATGATGCGGACATTTTCTTTAAGATATGCAATCTTGATATTTCGTTTGGAACATTTAAACATATTTCACGATCAAATCTTCCCGCACGTCTCAAAGCTGGGTCTAAAGAATCAGGCCTATTTGTTGCACCCAGTACGATAACAGGCTTCCCATTTGTATTTTCAAAGGATAATTCATCCATCGAAGTTAATAACTGTGCGACAATACGTTTCTCCATTTCTCTTTGAGCCCCACCATCTCTCTTTGGTGTGATAGCATCAATTTCATCAAAGAAGATTAGACATGGTGCAATCTGTTTAGCCTCTTGAAAGATATCTCTAATTTTCTTTTCACTTTCACCAGACATCCCACTAACTACTGAGGGAGCAGATAATGATATAAATGGTACTTTCAACTCTCCGGCAAGGGCATTTGCAATTGAAGTCTTACCACAACCGGGGGGACCATGTAATAGAATCCCACGAGGTGGTTCAATCCCCGTAGTAGCGAATATTTCAGGATGTAATATCGGTAAACCGACCAATTCCATCAATTGTGCCACTACATCATCCATCCCACCTAAGGAGGTTAAATTAGAATCAGGAGGGGATCTATCTTTCAATTTAGGTTTCTTTATTTTCTTAGCGGGTCCTGTAGCAGTGGATTGTGATCTTTTCTTGGTATTCCATGATTCCACAATACCCTTGTTCATTTCATTGGAGTCCTCAATGGGTACCAAATTAGATTCATCGGTTGCCTGTTGATCTTTTTCCTCATCTTCACCATCAATCTGAGGGTTGTATAGCGGATAGTCTTTAAATTCTTCATCTTCATTAGCAATGAGATCGCTCCAAACTTTTTCAATAGTTCGCTGAATCATATGTTTCTTCATTCTTTGCATGGACATATCTTTAGTGAGAACATAAGAATAAATTTCATCATATTTTAGATCTTTGGCAAAGAACAACAGATCATCCTCCTGTTCCCCGTCATCATTTCCTTCAGCATTATTGCTAGCATTACTATTATTTAATTGCAAAGTTTTTTCCTCTAATAATCTTTCCAAAAGGGACAATATCTTATTTTCCAACGAGTTCACCAAGGAACCACCCTTCTTAGTCTTTCCCTTAGCCATCCTGTTACAGTTACTTGTCTTTATTAACCCTTCTCATTAATTAATCACTATTCTCAATCGATGCGATGCCCATTTCATTTTTAAAATCTCCTCTGTAAAATTTTTTTTTCACTTTCTCAAAAATCTTTCAATCGGATTCGAGATCAACTTGGACCCTGGGTGCAGATTCAGACAGAGATCTATAGCTTCAGATTGCCGTGATCCGGGCAGAGTGGGCCAATGGTTAGCCGAGAGTTGTATTAATTGGGGTCGGCTTACTCGTGTATGGTTTGAATTCTTGCAATTGGGTGGGTTTTATGTAGTTGTGCCATAAATGCTTCTTCCTTGAAATTGTGACTATACTTGAAGAACAGCCCAGTGTAAAACAATTAGTATGTTTATATATGATGCTACTAATGAAATGGGTTTTGTGGATCTTTAACAAGAGATTGTCTATTCGACTTTCGCTACAAAAGAAGTTTTATTTTGACTTTCAATGAATTACAAATAATCTGAAGATATAGATGAGGCTACTTTAATGGTTGGTGTCGCAGCAGTATGGGAAACTATAAGAAAGGGTCATACAATGTTCTGTGCTATTACAGGTGCAGCTACCTTACACCCTGTAGTGTCAACCAAGAGTAAATGTCTGTTCGAGAAATCTCAGTTGGTACACTACGTGGAAACGTATGGAAATGATCCCATCTCGAAACAACCGATGACACTCAATGATATAATAGAGATAAACACAGAGATACCGTCTTCAACTCATAGTAAGGGTTACTCTGATTGTATTGATGAGGTTCCTAAGCTACTAATCACTGTGAAACAAAACGAATGGGATGCCCTAATCAATGAGAACCGTTCTCTAAGACAAAAGGTAGACGAGCTTCAACAGGATACAGTGTTGCTGGAAACTACCGAAGGTAAGACTCTTTCTCCAGAACCGCTGTATCGAGATGATGTGGTATTAAGATCATCATATGAGGAATGTCTGCATAACTTAGACCAAAATGTAAGTTCTGTGGACTTAAGTAACTTTCAAGAAGATATCCAGGCTAGTTACTCATTATACCATAGCTATATCGATTATGAAACGTTAAGAAATAACTCTAAACTGTACAGTACACTATATGCTTCTAATATTGAGAAACTTACTCGTATCCACACCAAATTATTGGAAAATATAAGAAAGTTGAGAACTTCTAAATTGATCGGGTCTATGTTTGCTGGCCACGAAGGTTATTACCCCACATCCACCTTCTGTCTTAGGGATATCACAAATGACAAATTCTCCAACTATATGACTATCATTCATGAAGATTCATCAGACTTCGAAATAATATCACTTGATAAGGTCATAACGGTAGCATTACCTGAAGACATCAAATATGCATATTACTTCTCGAGTAAGAACTGTCTGTTGGGTAAAACTAATGACGAGGAGACTACATGTATCTACAACCTAGTGAACAAAACATATTACTCTTGTAATATCCCTGCTGAACAAGTCATTGGATTATTTAAAGTCGAGGATATATATGATAATATGACTATAATACATTGTGAAATAGCACTGACTTATCTTGCAGCTTGTGCCAACGGGAGGGTCTATTTGATTCAAGGAAGTAAGGGCTTTCTTAATAGTTTTTTACTATATGATCCACACGAGTTTAAAGAATTTGCATCATCTTCAATCCATAGAGATGGTCTGCTATTAGCATTTTACAACGATGAAGAATATATTGAAATAGTTAATGTTGCATGTCCAAAGAAAAAACCCGTGAAAGTGACACTCCCATTGGGGTGTGGTTCCGTTAGTGAAGTCAAATTTGCATCAAATGGGTACTGGATATTTATATCAACTTTCAATCATGTGTATAGATGTGATCTAAGGCTGTTACCCCTACGTGTAACAGAAATAGCTATTAAACCTTGTCATGGGGATTGGGATATGGTCCCCTCTGGACAAGTCATGGCAGGATTCAACAATGTTAATCGTTGCGTTACTCTCTATGAATACGATAAGACTGTGGATGATTGGAGGAAGATGAATGAAATCAAACTGGATATTCCCGAAGCCACCGATGATATTGATACATTTATATTATTATATTCTAACGATAAGTTAGGATGTCTGATCAAGTCTCGGACAAAATCTTACACGTATATCTTTCAATAAGCTCCTGTCATCCTCAACAGTACTTACATATAAAAGCATATACACTTAAATAGTATACAAAAAACATTTATGTACATTGAAAATCCAATCAAACCTTATATAATAATATATATCATATTTTTGGCAACAGAAACCAATTTGTGTCACTTGTAGTCTCTGTATTATCCACCGTCCAATTCTGAACTTTATTCAAATTTTTTTTTTGTTAATTCATAGATAACGAAATAATTCATAATACACATTGAAAGATAGTTAAACTAGACATTCTCATGGGACACCGACAGTAACTGCACTATAGCCCCCATGTTTTGCGCCATTAGTGGGAAACCACCATTGCATCCAGCGATTTCTATCAAAAGCAAAGCTCTTTTTGAGAAATCTTTACTAGTACAATATGTGAAAGAAAATGGTTCCGATCCAATATCTAAAGATCCCATGACACAATCCGATATTATAGAAATCGACACGGCATTATCCAATTCTAATACTAATGCATTAAATTCATCTACTTTAAACACAAATTATTCTATTCCTAATCTTTTATCCACCTTACAAAATGAATGGGATGCTATAATGCAAGAGAATTTTATGTTAAGACAAAAGTTGGATGTCTTATCCAAAAATTTGTCTCAAACTCTATATGAAAGGGATGCTGCCAAGATTATAGCTGCTAGATATATGTCTGGAGAGGTTGTAGCAAGACCAGAACCCACTCCTGTTGTCACAACAAAGGCTGCTGGACCCACGGAACAATCTATTAATTGCGATATGTTATTAACCAAGTCTAGAGATTACATGATTGAAACCAAACCAATCCTTAAAACGATTAACTCGCTGCAAAAGAAGATTTTAACTGCACTTGACACATATACGACTGCAAAGTTTGTTTGTTCAGAAAATATGCCTATTCCCAGTACGTATAATCCTACAACCTTCCCCATGAAGCGGTTGTCCAGTAACTTCACCAATTACTTAACTTTCATAAAACATCAACCTTTTAAGTGTAGCGTTAAAAATATGGACAAAGGATTTACGACCACACTGGCAAAGAATACTGACATGGTACAATATTTACCACATAGAGATCTCCTACTTTGTATAAAGACTAATGGATGCTCCTGCAGTGTTTATTGCATTCCAGAAAAGAAGGAAGTTTTATGTCAGTTACCAGTAGATGAGCGTATCATTGGACTATCCGATGCAGATGGAATATATGATGATATTCTTCCACAAAACAACGACGAGGTTACTTTCCTAACATACATTGCTGCATGTGAATCTGGTAGCGTTTATTTAATAAAGGGTAGGCAATGCTATCGTATAATAGAACCAATGCCATATGGGACTCCCTTCCATGGTGTAGCATTCCATAAAGATGGTCTACTAATCTGTTTTTACAATTCAAAACAAGTGCTCCTTGTAAACATCAGTAAACCAAAGGATGCGCCCATTGAGATTCCACTTGAACCCCCCTATGAACCTGTATATCTGGTGAAATTTGCTTGTAACGGGTATTGGTTATTTGTTAACGCTCGTTCAAAGGTTATCACGTATGATCTTAGAAAATCACCAATGACATATGTTACGACACAAATAACAGCAGCCAAGAAGGATAGTCACAATGGGACATATTATTATCATTGGGATATGATCCCTTCAGGGAAAATAATGGCTGTATACGAACAGGAAAGAAGGATGGTTGTACTATACAGATATGAGAAGTCTTCCAATTCATGGGAAAGAATAAAGGAATTTCAGAGTGGCCTTACAGAAACATCTGGCGATGTACGTTCCCTTCATCTACTATACTCTGACGACAAACTAGGTTATGTCCTCCAAACTGTTGAGGATACTACAGAGGAAAGCCTTTTTAAATAGTTATTGATCATTTTGCATTTAACCCAATTATTCTGTAACGAATAACTGTATAACAAGAATATATAATCTATCGATAATGGTATATACCGCCGGATTTTTAAAAGTGGAGTCTCATGGTTGGTTGTTCTTATGGCAACTCTTCAATTTGAATAAACCAACAAGGTAAAATAACTTTTAAATATTTTAGCTGTAATTCCACCTTTCCAGATACTCTTAACTCCTATATATTGCTTTAATTTTTTACCTTTTAGTGATACCGATATCTCATTTATTTCTGATCTGAATTGTTTTTAAATATGAAATCCATTAAACTTAAAAAGGCTTTTAAGAAAAGGGCAACACTTTTGGTAAAAAGAACGGAGAGAAAGATAAACTAAACCAAATCAAGCCCTACACAGACCTAAACGATGCTAGAATCACTAGCTGCCTCATTATTGAACCGTGTATTGGGTTCATATGTGGAGAACTTTGATCCCACACAATTAAATCTAGGGATATGGTCTGGTGATGTGAAATTAAGAAACTTAGAGCTAAAAAGGGACTGTTTAGATCCTTTAGACCTACCTATCGATGTTCAAAGAGGTGTCCTTGGACAATTGTCCATGAATGTGCCTTGGTCCAGTTTAAAGAATAAACCTGTAAAGATTACAATTGAAAATTGTTTTATGATTGTCACTCCAAATGATAAGTTTTATGAGGGGGAAGATTTAAATGAAAGACAGCTAAAATTGAAATTGAAGAGGTTAATGGAATGGGAATTACAAAATAATGTTAAGAAATCAAATATAAACGAGGATGAGAATCCTGGTAATGAATCGTTTGTTCAATCGTTAATCACTAAAGTAATCGATAATTTACAAGTAGTTATAAAAAACATTCACATTAGACTAGAAGATACCACAGGTAAATTATGTAATTATAATTCTAGTATTGGGTTCCAGTTAAAAGAATTATCTGCGATATCTACTAATGATCAATGGGAGCCAAGCTTTATTGAGTTATCGACAAAACTGACCCATAAATTAATGACATTAAGTGAATTATCCATCTTTTGGAACACTGATACAAAGAAAAGTTTGATCTTAGATTCAGATAAACCAGATTGGGATATTTTTATCGAATCAATTAAAAGAGATATGCAACTTAGTCAAGATAAGGAGTATATATTGAAACCGGTGAACTCTATAGGGAAACTAATAGTCAACAAGGCTGGTACAACAGCAGAATTGCCACATATAAATTTAGAAGCGATTTGTGATGAATTTAGTGTTAACCTAAATGATTATCAATATCTTGATCTATTAACCATAATTTCTACAATCCACGTTCAAAGACAATCAGCTAAATTCAAAGTAAATAGACCCAAACAATCCGTACAAGAAGATCTTAAAGGTTGGTTCCAATATTTTGGACAATGTATCTTATCCGAAGTTCATGAAAAGAATAAAAAATGGTCATGGGACCAAATGAAAATAAGATGCGATCAAAGAAGACGTTATATTGCACTATGGAAACAAAAATTGAATTTGAAATCTATTGATACCCCATTACCATCTGAATCAGATACAAATCAGTTGAACCAGTTAGAAATGGATTTGCCATTTGAAATGATTACATTATTTAGAATGATGGCTAAAACTGAACATGCAAAGGAAAAAATCGCTTCAAGAGAGCAATCTCGAGAGACAAGTGAGGAGAAAAATGATATCGTAGAACCAGAAAAGAATGCTGGTGGATGGTTATCCTCTTGGTGGAGCGGTGAAAAGAACCCAGAAGAAACCATTATGACTGAGGAACAGAAACAAGAACTTTATGCTATTATCGAATATAATGAGGCCGAAATTAAATCAAGTACCCATATGAAGACCAAAAATAATGTTCCTAGCCATTGGACAGAGTGGATTCTACATGGATCGTTAAAGAATGGTTCATTCATGCTTCAGAATAAGAATACTAACTCAGAGAGGATCAGTGAAATTAAATTTAATGATTGCAATCTAGAATTTAATAAAAGGCCAGATTCATACCTTTTCAATTTCAAATTAGATGAGTTTAAACTTGAAGATGGATCACCCAACTGTCTTTTCAAAAATATTATAAGTCCAAAATTAGCTCCGTACGCAGGGGTAGAAACATCTGTGGAATCAGATCCATTGGTATCTTTCTCGTTCGAACAAAATCCGTTGGATGCAAAGGTGGATTCAAGGGTATCGCTGAAACTTTTGGGTACTACAATATACTATAACGTCTATTTTTTAACCAGCGTCTTAAGATTTTTCCAATCACAAAAGAAACACGTTGATACAATAAGTGCTATTATTAATGCCACAGAAGCAACAGTGGAAGGCTGGTCTACTCAAACAAGAATGGGAATTGAGTCACTACTAGAGGAACACAAGACATTAGATCTAAATTTAGATTTACAATCACCTCTCATAATATTACCAACAAACCCCAAAGATTGGGATTCACCATGTACAATCATCGATACTGGTCACATATCCCTAGTTAGCGAACTTATTCCTAAAGACAAAGTAGAAGAATTAAAACAATTATCAGTGGATGAATACGATAAGATTGGCAGCGAAGAGATTAATAGACTAATGTTTGACAGGTACCAAATTGTATCAAAGGATACTCAATTTCTAGTAGGTCCGACTATTCAATCGACATTATCCAGTCTCTCCGAGTCATTGGTGGAAAATGATTTTTGTGTCTTAAATAAAATGAACTTAGAGATGACCATGGATTTGTCAATTCTTCCTAAGGCATATAAACTACCCAAAGTAAAGATTTATGCTCATTTACCTCAGCTGAATTTATCATATAATGACTACCAGTATAAGATCATGATCAACTTACTCCAGAATTTGATACCAGAAACTGATTTTAGGCTTTCTGAGGATATGTTAGAATCCTACCACAATTCAAGTGATGAAAACTTATTTAAACTTGAACAGATCCGTCTCTCTGATACCCTTTCTATGATAAATAAAATGAAGCCTCTTGAACTTGAACAGACACAGTTTGCTGTGTCCTTAAAAGTTGACGCCGTTAAATTATCAATTTTGAGATGTAATGATACAAATTCAATGAAGTGTGATAAGTTAGTCAGCCTAATTGGAGATGACGTCACATTTGCTTTTATAAATAGAGTTAGAGGCCTTGAAATTCAAGTTGGTGTTCATGGTATCCAACTAGAGGACTATATTGAGAATAGTGATGTACCAGAATTTAAATATTTAATTTCCTCTAACAGCGATACCCCTGACAACTTAAAAAAGTTATTCAATTTAGAATATACCAGGTCTCAAAGAATTGTAACCCACAATAGTACATTTATTGAAGTATTTGATCAGAATATCAATATAGATTTAACCAAACTGATACTAGCTTTGACACCAAGGTCCATTCTGACCTTGATAAATTATACAGTAGAAACCTTTACGAATCCAGAGGAAGAGATGCCCGCTGACGTGTTGAAACATAACGACCAAGATAAAGAGGATGCTCCAGGAAGGATAAACATGAGTATTAATATCGATGGGATAGTCATTTACCTTAATGATGACAATGAAAAAGTTGCAACTCTTGATGTATCCACAGGTACTTTTACAATGTTATTACTTCCAACTAGTATGAAACTAAGCTCTACTATAGATGGAATGGATCTAATAGATAATATATCTTCTAGAGATGATCCTATTTCCAACATCATTAATATGAATGACAAACAACTTTTCAAATTTTCTTATGAGACGTTTGATCCAGAAACTAACCCAAATAATTTTGATTCCTTACTAGAATGTGAAACCGGGGCGATGCTTGTCAATTTTAAAAGCCATACTATCAATAGAATCCTTATATTTTTTTATAGATTCCAAAAGATGAAATCTTATTTTGATAGTATCCGACAAGCCGCTTATGAACAAGCACCTAGCCTGGAAACTGTTAAGAATTTAAAGCTAAATGCTCGCATAAAATCTCCCATTATTCAATTCTTCTGTGAGAATACTGATAAATTAGAACTTCCCAACATTGTGAAATTTTATCTTGGTGAATTTTTTGTTAATAACAATTTTATTACTGATAGTGATAGTACAACCATTAATAAAATAAATGCAGGTCTAAGAGATGGTCAAATATCATCTATTTTAGACTTTGAAGAAGGCAAGACACAAAAACTACACTTGGCTGAGCAAATGAATATCACCTTTAATATAAACCATAATCCTGCTGCTAAACAAGATGAAAAGGATTTTGAAATAGTTGCTAATCTTGGCGAGTTATCTTTGAATGTTACAGAACTACAAATGAAATGTTTATATGAAATAGTTACCATAGTCGAACAGACCTTCGCGGTTCCAGACTCTCAAGACGGAGATTTATCATCAATAATGGAACATGAATCAGAGACAACAGTCTCTAGGACTCCTTCGTCTCCACAAAGTATTTCACCTCTCGATCAGGAAGGAACTAGGGCAAATTCCGGAAAAGCTATTAGTATGAAGTGGGATGCCCCCGTAGTTTCATTGACATTATATGACAATACGAAACACGTCCTTGATGTATCCGGTCATAGTATTACCAAATTAACACTACAGGATATGGAACTGTCATATCTAACAGAACGTGATGGTTCATCTAATGGTGAATCACACATTTCTGCCTTTAAGATAGAAGATACAAGAAATGTTAAAGATAACAAATATAAAGAGTTGGTCCCACAAGTAGATAGAGAGGAAAACCAATTTTCTGCAACGTTAGCACGGAAGTGGATAACTGCGGGATTATTAACAAATCTTTCGATTGTAGTAAATAGCCCACGTTTTATTCTTGCCATGGACCACTTGATGGCCATTAAGAAATTCTTTGATATCTTAGCAGTTCCCAAATCTTCATTGCAGCCCGAAGAAACAATGCAAACGCTGCCCGCCGATCGCCATAAAAAAGAAAAAGCTGCTAGCGGATATAACTTATTTCAATATTCTCTCAATATTATTAATCCAGCGATCATATTACTACTTGATCCTTCAGATCTCAACACGGAGGCCATTGTATTCAGTGTCGGACAAATTCTATTTACTGAACAGAATATCTCAACTTTAACAGTCAACAACGTCGGTATATTTTTAACTAGAATGAATACAGGCGAGGACCAAAAAATTAGATTATTAGATGACTTTTCCTCATCTGTAACAATTGATAATCGAGACTCAAGTGATGTTAACCTATTCACAAATATCCAAGCTTCTATAGAACCTGTTAGAATGCGTATCTCATTACGTGATATCAGATTAGCAATGCTAATTTTTAATAGGGCTGCTACTTTACTAAATGCGTATTCAAAAGAGCTTGCTCCGTTTAGTGATCACAATGAAAGTAAACCTGCAATATTTTCTAAGGAGTTTGAAAAGCAACTTGCTAAATATGTTCCGTCTATTAAAAGCGATGAAATAGATACAACATCGGAACTATCTTCCTTAATCGATTCTGTATCTACCCAGATAAGAGCTGAAAATTTTACAGCAGATTTTGGAGGCTTCAGAGTTATTTTGTTAGGTGACCTTCACGAAATGCCTATCTTAGATGCTTGGGTTAATCCATTTGTTATCAAAGCAAAGAACTGGTCAAGCGAATTTAATGCAATTACTACATTGACCTCATCAGTAAATATTTTCAATTATTCAAGATCAAGTTGGGAGCCACTGATAGAGCAAACTGATGTTACTTTCCATTTAGCAAAGAATATCGACTCAAGTTCTGATTCCGCCATGTTGGTGGATATTTTAACAAGGGACATCACCGAAATCACCCTGTCTTCTAGGTCGATTGCCACACTTTCAAATATTCCTGCTTCACTATCTGGCGAAATAAAATTGAAACCGCGGGGTTTCAAGAAACCATACACGTTAATCAACGATACCGGTTTGGATCTAAATGTTTGGGTAAAAGGAGATACCGATAAAGAAAGGAACAAGCTAACTACCCTGGTAGCTGGAGAGAAATTACCCTGGGAATTTGAAGACTGGCAAAGTATTAGAGAGCAATTGGATACTAACAATCAAAAGAATATCCTACAAACTTCTATCAAAGGAAATATATACAACAGTATAATGACCATTGATGCCACAAATGAGGGAGAGGAACTACATGTACTAAAACCTGCTCGAAATTCAGTTCATAGGAGAATAATTTGTGATTTAAAATGTAATGATGATGGTGTTAAAGAGATTACTTTCCGATCGACATTACTGATAGAAAATATTACCTGTTCAAGAATTGTTGTCAAAGTGGAGTCCAACACTATGGGTAGCCCTGTCTTTTTATCTATCGAAGAAGGGAAAAGTCAATCAGTGCCGCTAGAATACGTATACGATTGCAATTTATTTATTAGGCCTGAAAAGAACTTAGAATTTGGGTGGTCATCAGAACCTATTCTTTGGGAGCAACTTCTTCAGGCACCCCGTTCCATCGACTGTGACCAAGTGGAGAATACTGATAGTAAATTCTATTTTGAATTAAAGGCACAATATGATAAGAAGGAGCCATTAGCAAAAATATTCCCCCACATGAAAATAGTTGTTTCGCCTCCTCTAGTTATTGAGAATGTACTACCTTACGATTTGAATTATTGCATTTTTAGTAAAAGGGAAGATATGAGAAAAGAGAGGTTCTTGAAAAAAGGAGAATCTGTGTCTATTCATAGTGTTTCTTTGGACGAGTTTTTACTTTTATATGTCCAACCTTGTGTTGAAGGGAATCCCAAATCAAAGCCTTCAATTGTCAACACACCAAGTAGGACCTCCCTTCAACCTGAGGATGTTCTCCCCATTAGTTTTGAAAATGGCCAAAGGTTGAATTTAAAAGTTAAATATCACAAATTGGAAGATGGAAGATCAAGAACTTTAAAAATATACTCTCCATATGTGATTATGAATGGAACAGGTAAAGATCTGTATGTTGAGGCTGAGAATTTTAATGTTGCACAAAGTAAAGTCTTATTCGAAGACGGAAACAAACCATATAGTGAACCTTTGATGTTTTCATTTATTGATACAGACAAAAATAATAGGGCAAGAATTAGATTCTTGAAAACCGAGAATAGTATTCCGCTATCCCTTGATGCAATTGGTCAAGTTTTTGATGTTACTTTAAATGTCACAAACAGGGCCCAAGAATGTAATCTAGGTGTCAGTATCACAGAAGGTGTTGGTCCGTATCATTTGAGTAAACTAATAAATGTTGCGCCAAGGTATATTATCAAGAATGATTTAGATTTTCCAATAGAAGTTTGTGAATTAGGCTCACCTGATTCGTTCAATATCGAGTCCAAACAATCTTTCCCATTGTACTACTTACAAACTGCTGTTAACAAACAAATGATGATCAAAACTTTAGGGAACCAATCCGAATGGACTGCTCCATTTTTTGTTAAAGATGTGGGGTTAACTTATGTTAGATTATGCAAAGAACGAGGCATTCATTTGCTGGTAAAATTAGAAATCATCCTACAGGATGCTACCATTTTTGTGAGTATTAAACCAGGCAAAAATTTATGGCCATACTCTATTCGAAATTTTAGTGACAATGAATATATCTTTTATCAAAGAGATTTCAACATTGTTGATAAACATTATAATGGGACTCAAGAAGAAAATACCTATGATTCACCCGAGATCAAATTTAAGCCAATTTATTATAGGGTGCCTCCACGTAGTGTGATGCCATATGCTTGGGATTATCCAACTGCAAAGCAAAAGAAGTTAGTTTTAACTTCCAGAGGACGTAAACGTGAAATACAATTAGCAGAAATTGGAAATTTGAAACCTATGCGGATTCCGGGAGAGACACCAAATAGCGAACCATTAATCGTTGATTTAAGTGTTGTTGCTGATGGTCCGACTCAAGCTTTGATCATTTCTAATTACAACCCGAAATTGTCACTTTACAGATTAAGAGAGAGAAACTCGACGTCAACGATAGCACTGACGCAATCTTCCACGTCTGTCCTCACACCTCATGATATATTTGAAACTAAAGATAAGGAAGAGGAAGAGAAATTATTTACTAAAGTTGTTATTTCAGTAAAAGGATTGGGTGTATCATTGATTAATACCCATTTGCAAGAATTAATGTATGTTAATATTGGTGGTATTGAACTTAGATATAATGACTCTGAATTGTACAGAACAGTGTCATGGAAATTGAAATGGTTGCAAATTGATAATCAATTATTTGGTTCTACATTCCCTAATGTGTTATATCCAGCAAATATCCCCAAAACGACCAAAGAAATTGAAAATCATCCGGTTGTTTCTGGGTCTATTTCAAAAGTGAAAGATGATTCTTTTGGTATTCCATATTTCAAACATGTTACATTCTTATTACAAGAGTTTGCCATTCAATTAGATGAAGAATTTATTTATGCTCTTTTGGATTTTATTAAATTCCCTGGAGCTAGTTGGAATCATAATGGTGATACTCACGAGACCATTGAAGATAAAGTGATGATGCCTATTTTGCAACAAATTAGTTTTTCCAATGACATATATTTTGAACTCTTCCATATTCAACCCACATTATTACATATTTCATTTATGAGGAGTGAAAGATTACAACAAGAAGGTGATGGTTCCATAGAGGTTCCAGAATTCACTACTGCGTTATCATCAATGTATTTCTTAAATATATTAACCATGGCCATGGGCAATGTTAATGATGCTCCAATTAAACTAAATTCATTGATGTTAGATAATTTAAGAGTACCTTTGGGGGTATTATATGATTCCATTAAGACACATTATGGACAACAATTTATTTATCAAATTCATATGGTTGTCGGGTCAGCAGATTTCTTGGGTAACCCAGTGGGGCTATTTAACACAATCAGTTCTGGTGTATGGGATTTGTTTTATGAACCATATCAAGGGTATATGTTAAATGATAGACCACAAGAGATTGGCCTTCATATTGCTAAAGGGGGTCTAAGTTTTGCACAAAAGACAGTATTTGGTGTCTCTGATAGTATGACGAAATTCACTGGATCCGTGGCTAAAGGCTTATCCGTCACTCAGGACAGAGAGTTCCAAGAGGCAAGAAGATTACAAAAGCGGATGGTTAATAGCAATGGTAATGTTATTGGTAACTCTGCCACGTCATTTATGTCTACAATGGGTAGTGGTATTGCTGGATTAGCCATGGATCCATTATGTGGGAGTCAACGAGAAGGTGCTGCAGGATTTTTCAAAGGTATTGGGAAAGGTCTTGTTGGGTTACCGACAAAGACAGCAATTGGTATTCTTGATTTAACCAGTAATTTAAGTCAGGGGGTAAGACAAAGTACCACTGCGTTAGCAGGTGGGCTAGTGGCCACTCGTATACGGTTACCAAGATATATCGATCCACACGATCAAGTGATTAATTGTTACGATTTAAGAGAATCACAGGGACAATATTGGTTAAAGACATGTAATGGTGGGTTATTCATCACTGATCATTATTTGGCACACGTAATCTTACCCGGTAGGGAACTGGCAGTGATTGTGTCCATGGAACGTATATGTGAAATCAAGATTGCGACATTAGAATGCATGTGGGGGACATCATACAGTTCCATCCAAGGGATTGCTGTAGAGACCGGTGGGATCAGAATCAAGTTGAAATCCCAGAGTGAATATTTCATCCCGATAGAACAACCGGAAGAGAAGAAGTACTGCTACAAGCACATCAAAGTGGCAGTGTTGGAGTACAACCGCTACTGTGAGGCCACCTTATGAGTTTGTTTGTGGGAACTAGTGGAGAGTCTCTTATCCTCTCTTAGCCAATGGGAATACACTACGATTACTATTACTCGGTTACTATCACCATTCTGTAACCTCACTATGTCTTCACAGTGGAACTCCGAACTTTTCATTGGCTGCTCGCACAGTGCGATTTCTCGCTTTTTTCAGTCCAGTGGGTTTTATAAAGGGAATCTCATTACTTAAAGAGAGAAGAGAAGAGCAGAGAAGAACATACATACACAGAGTTATTTTGCTAAGGACAGAAGAAAACCTATCTGATATATAAAAGGTACTTTAAAATACGTATATATATTTGTAGTACTTTATACGGAAACAAAGTTATACAAGTTTTGGAAAAACAAAGAAAGGAGAACCAATAGTATAAGGGATGATGATGTCTATGAGGAACATTTTGATTAGAAGAACATTAGCCACGGTACCTGGTAAAACAACATCAACCATAACGGCACCAAGATTGAAAACTTTTAAAATATATAGATGGAACCCCGATAAACCAGAGGAAAAACCTAAATTACAAGATTATCAAGTGGATTTGAATGAATGTGGTCCCATGGTATTGGATGCCTTAATTAAGATTAAAGATGAACAAGACCCCACGTTAACTTTCAGAAGGTCTTGTAGAGAAGGGATCTGTGGGTCCTGTGCCATGAATATTGGTGGTAGAAACACATTAGCATGTCTTTGTAAGATTGATCAAAATGAGACCAAAAATTTGAAAATTTATCCATTGCCACACATGTACATTGTCAGGGATTTAGTCCCTGATTTAACTAATTTTTATCAACAATATAAATCCATTAAACCATTTTTACAAAGAAATTCTTTCCCTGAAGACGGTAAAGAAGTGTTACAAAGTATTGAAGATCGTAAGAAATTGGATGGATTATATGAATGTATTCTTTGCGCATGTTGTTCCACCTCATGTCCATCGTATTGGTGGAACCAAGAAGAATATTTAGGTCCTGCAGTGTTATTACAAGCATTCCGTTGGTTAGTGGACTCAAGGGATCAAGCTGGTGCATCGAGAAGAGCCATGTTACAAAATTCAATGTCTTTGTATAGATGTCATACCATTATGAATTGTACTAGAACATGTCCAAAGGGGTTGAATCCAGGTAAAGCCATTGCAGAGATTAAGAAACAAATGGCTTTTGTCTAATTTCACTCTCTCCCAGTCACTCTCTTACTTACTTATTTATTTATATATCTATTTGTTTATATCTTTTATTTATTATTTATTTATTTATTCATTCAATCACTTTTTACAATGGGAAGAGACACGACTAAACTCATATAAAACAAGTTCAGCAGGGCAGATAACACAGAGAAGTGAGTAAGTATGATCGAACAAGAACAGTTCCATTCACAATTGTGTCACATCTATGAATCGGGGCAATTGGAAGCAATAAAAAACTGTGAATGGGTGAGATTTGATAAGGAACACAATGCGTTATATTCAAGATTTAAACTCCGGGATACTTACTCTATAGAAACCATGGTTAAATATGAACCAACATTCCATGAACCTCAATTATGCTACCGTCTCTGGGAACAAACCAGTGATATGAATGGATCATATATTCTTAATTACAAATTAAGCGATATGAATAATACATTTTTACCGCCATGGTGGAAAGTGAACTTAGATCTTGTTCACAATGAACCATGGTTCCAAGTTGCGATATGTGACACCGCTGATGTCGTTGGTGTGGCCGCATTAGATAAGGATACATACATGGCAAGGTGGGTTATGGTGTACCTATTGAACTGGATCGGACAGCTCTCTTCCTGTTCTTCCAGTTGAAACCAAGAAGAAAGAGGTAAAGTTAATAGGAACTACTACCAAGAACCATTCATCCAATCCCAATATCTTTCTTGGCGTATCTGCTGGATATTACGCCCATACCAGGATCTCTAAATACACCTTGTTATTCCAAGGTGGTAGTATTATTTACTATGGGAATTTTCCAGGGCCTATTGTCTCACTAAGAAGACCAGTGAAAAATTTTGTCACATTTTTGTTTGGGAATAATAATAATAAAAAGAAGAGTTCTGGATAAGGAAGATGCATTTGCGTATGCGTGATTGTTACTACACATTTACTTAATCAATCAATCAAGATAATTCCTGTCCACAAGCTTCCTCCCCAGGTAAAAATGGTTTGGGATGCTAGAGATGACAACACAGTCGTGCTGCTCAAAGGGAACCAAACACAGCAATCCTGTCCCTTTTGGGATTATGATGATATTACCCCATGTGGTAGAGCTAGAGTGATCAACCATATGGTCCCACTAACATTGTCCATTGTTTTACTACTTGTCCTGACATACAATATTTTGTCTCGTTATTATCATTACAATATCTTAAAATTGACAAAGACTAAACCTTTGGACCAAATATTACAATTAACCCAACAATCTGCACAAATAGGCACCACTGATCCTGAATCTCAACGATTATTATCCTCTGATGAACAAAATATTGCTTCATACACAGATTCGACTACTACCACCACCGAAGATTCTAAACAATCTTTAACTGATCGTCATTTCTCGGTAGAAAACTTGAAATTATTGAAAGTGAATGGGGAACCTCACGGTCAAGTGACAATCATCAATCGTGGCCCCATGGAGAAAATGAGATTAATATTAGAAACTTTGCTAGTGCTAGTACAATTTTTCATTCATTTACTACTTCTTATTAACCATTCTTCTTCCTCTACTGATTTTACACACAAGAATAATCAAATTAAATTACTACTATGGGCCATTCTCACTTGTTTGGTTATTATCAGGGGTGTTAACGTTAATCAAAATAGAAAATGGATAAATAAATATATGGGCAATATTTGGGCATTATCCTTCGTCTCCTATTTCATTTTATTCACATTCACTCTATTACCATTTCGTTCAATATTAATTGACCATATTCCATCTAAATTAACCAAAAATTATTATATGGCTCAATTTTGGATTAATATGATTCTTTTTCTATTATTGTTCCTTTCTCCACTCAAGAACACAAATGCAGCATTATATAAAACTGATAGTAGTATCATCTCATCTCCAGAACCAATCACTTCAGTTGCAGGGTTCATTTGTTGGTCATGGCTAGATAAGTTTGTCTGGACTGCTAATCAACATTTCATCACCATGAAAGATGTTTGGGGCTTAATGTTAGATGATTATTCCATTTTCGTTAACAAGAAATTTAAATTGTATTCCAAGAGAATTGATTCCAAGGGAAAGCAAAGAAATTTTACATTTAAATTGTTAACTTTCTTTTCCAATTATCTTTTAATTCAAGCCTTTTGGGCATGTGTCGCAAGTTTCGTCTCCTTTGTTCCCTCAATGTTATTAAAAAGAATATTAGAATACGTAGAGGATCAAACTACAGCACCCAAAAATTTAGCATGGTTTTATGTGATCCTAATGTTAGTTTGTAAAATTATTGTTGCCATTGCCAATGGTCAAGCTTTGTTTTTTGGTAGAAGAGTTTGTATTAGAATGAAGAGTATTATCATATCCGAAATTTATGCAAAGGCCTTGAGAAGAAAAGTGTCTACAACCACAAAGGATCAATCATCTCAACAAGAAGAAAATAGCGAAAATACCTCACAACAACAACAACAAACAAACACGGATAACCCATTTGATACAGATAATATGGATCCGCAGGAAAAGAATCAAAAGGAAAACATTAATGCTGATGAAGAATCCTCTTCAAATGCTCAACTAGGTACCATTATTAATTTAATGGCCATTGATGCATTCAAAATTTCTGAAATTTGTGCTTATCTTCATTCATTTGTAGAAGTTGTCGTAATGACCGCAGTTGCTTTAACGTTATTATACAACTTAATTGGATTTTCTGCTATTATTGGTACTTTAGTCATTCTTGTCATGTTGCCAATTAATTTCAAACTAGCTATATTACTAGGTAAATTACAAAAGAAAACTTTAGCTGTCACAGATAAACGTATTCAAAAATTAAATGAAGCATTTCAAGCCATTAGAATTATTAAATTTTTCTCTTGGGAAGATAATTTTGAAAAGGATATTAATGACATTAGACAAAAGGAGTTGGATTATATTATTAAGAGAACTGTGGTATGGGTTACAAGTGGATTTATTTGGTTTATGACCCCAACTTTAGTTACTACTTCTGCGTTTGCCTTCTACATTTATGTACAAAAGATGCCATTGACCACTCCGATTGCCTTCACAGCATTATCTTTATTTGCTTTATTAAGAGATCCATTAGATAGATTATCTGATATGTTAAGTTTCGTGATTCAATCTAAAGTATCACTGGATAGAGTGGCTGAATTCTTAGAAGGTGCTGATACTGAAAAATATAATCAATTAACAATAGATAAGAAGGGTAATAAATTAGCCTTTAATAATACTACAGTGGCTTGGGATGAAAATGAGTCTACTTTTAAGTTAAGAAACTTAAACATTGATTTCAAGATTGGTAAATTAAATGTCGTTATCGGTGCAACAGGTTCCGGTAAGACATCTTTACTAATGGCTTTACTTGGTGAAATGCATTTATTGAAGGGTAAGATTATTGTCCCCTCTTTGGAAGCTAGACAAGAGTTGATTCCAGGTCCAGATGGATTAACAAATTCTATTGCTTACTGTTCTCAAGCTGCTTGGTTATTGAATGATACAGTGAAGAATAACATTCTTTTCAATCGTCCATATGATAAGGAAAGATATGACGCAGTCGTTAAGGCATGTAGCTTAGAACGTGATTTCCAAATTTTGAAGGCTGGGGATAGGACAGAAATTGGTGAAAAGGGTATTACCTTATCTGGTGGTCAAAAGCAAAGAATTTCCTTGGCTAGATCATTATATTCTGATTCTAGGCATTTACTCTTAGATGATTGTTTAAGTGCTGTTGATTCTCATACTGCATCATGGATTTATGATAACTGTATTACTGGTCCTTTAATGGAAAAAAGAACCTGTATTTTAGTATCTCATAACATTGCCTTAACTTTGAAAAATGCTGATTTAGTGGTTATGTTAGAGAATGGTGAAGTCAAACATCAAGGTACACCGGTGGAATTATTGGACAATGGGGTATTGGGTGAAGATGAGTTGGTTAAAAGTAGTATCTTATCGAGGGCTGCCTCTATGACAACCCTTGCAAAGAATAAAAATGGTTCAATATTAAGACCTTCTACTCCTGTTGTTAATGATTCTGTACCGAAGAAGGATACATTGCCAACGGCTGAATTGAATGAAGATAATGATGATGGTAAATTAATCGAAGACGAATCAAAAGCTGAAGGTGTGGTTAGTCTTGATGTGTATAAATGGTTTTTTGATATCTTCGGTGGTTTAAGGATTGTCACATTTATGATGTTCCTTTTCCTACTAACCGAAGCTTTTACGATTGGACAAGCCTGGTGGTTACGTGCATGGGCCGCTAGTTTACCTGGTACTGGTGCTGTTGTATTTATCAGAAATATATTTACTTCAAAGGAAAATTTTGATATCAATTCAACTTCTCATACACCATCTACAGTTATGGATATCACTTTCTCTAACTTGCAGAACAATAGTATTTCACCCCAAGCCAACATTTCAAAAGCTTCTAGACATTCAGTTGAATATTACTTATTCATATATTTCTTATTCGGTTTCTCTCAATCAACTTTCGGAATTTTAAAGACCTTTTACACTTACTTATATGGTATTTATGCTTCAAGATCCATTTTTGAAAAGTTGTTACATAAGGTGTTGCGTGCAAAATTAAGATTCTTTGATACGACTCCAATTGGTAGAATCATGAACCGTTTCTCTAAGGATATTGAATCTACTGATCAACAATTAACTCCATATTTACATGGTACTGTTTATTGTTTGATTGGATGTATCACCACCGTGATGTTAATCACTTTTATTACTCCCCAATTTATTTCAATTGCTATCCTTGTCGGTATTTTGTATTATTTAATTGGTTACTTCTACATGGCTGGGTCTCGTGAATTGAAAAGACTAGATTCTACCACGAAGTCTCCAATTTACCAGCATTTCTCTGAAACTTTGGTGGGGGTTACGACAATTCGTGCCTTTGGTGATGAAAGTAGATTCCTTCAAGAAAATCTACAAAAGATCGATGAAAATAATAGGCCATTTTTCTATTTATGGGTTGCTAATCGTTGGTTATCTTTCAGAATTGATATTATTGGTGCTTTAGTTGTTTTTGGTGCAGGTGTGTTCATTCTTTCTGATATTAACCATTTGGATGCTGGTTTAGCTGGTATCTCATTGACTTATGCTATTGCATTTACAGAGGATGCTCTTTGGTTGGTAAGATTCTATAGTGAAGTGGAAATGAATATGAATTCTGTGGAAAGATTAAAAGAATATATGGATGTGGAACAAGAGGAATATGTGGCACATAATAATAAAATTATTCAAACACCTCCAGTGAATTGGCCACAAGAGGGTAAAATTGAAGTTAATAATTTGTCATTACGTTATGCTCCAAAACTTCCCCGCGTTATCAAGAATGTTTCCTTTACTGTAGACCCAAGAGCTAAAGTTGGTGTTGTTGGTAGGACAGGTGCTGGTAAGTCGACTATTATTACTGCATTGTTTAGATTCCTGGACCCTGAGACTGGGTTTGTCAAGATTGATAATTTTGATATCACATCTATTGATTTAACTAGATTACGTCGTGCAATCACAATTATCCCTCAGGATCCAACTTTATTTACGGGCTCAATTAAGACCAATCTAGATCCATATGATGAATACAGTGATGAAGAAATATTTGCTGCTTTGAGGCGTGTTAATTTAGTGACAACTGAGGAATTATCAGAACGTCAAGGAGGTGGACAGGGAAGTGTCGCTTCTCATGAAGATAATACAGACCAAGGTTCTGTAACTTCAGTGAACGTCAATAGATTCTTAGATCTGTCGAATGAGATAACTGAAGGGGGTAATAACCTTTCTCAAGGACAAAGACAATTAGTATGTTTGGCTCGTTCTTTACTACGTTCTCCCAAGATTTTATTGTTAGATGAAGCTACTGCATCTATTGATTACGATAGTGATGCCAAGGTGCAAGCTACTATTAGACACGAGTTCAGTGAAAGTACAATTTTGACCATTGCTCACCGTTTAAGATCGGTGATTGACTATGATAAAATCCTAGTGATGGATGCTGGTGAAGTTAAGGAATACGATCATCCATATTCATTACTTCTAAACAAGGATAGTATTTTCTACAGTATGTGTGAGCGTAGCGGTGAATTAGATTCCCTGATTGAGATGGCCAAGAATGCGTTTGTTCAAAAATTAAACGACACTAACAAGTAAATATAGACATAATGGAATATAACATATAAATATAGACTAAAATAAAATAAAATAAGCTAATGCATGTAAACAAGAATTATGTATATTTATATTATTACCACATTAGGCAATTGCACCTAATTTGTGACGCTGTTTTCCGATTCGGACGTTTACCCGAAGTGGCGCATGTCACTTTCCACGGAGGTCCCCTGTTAAGAAATTCGCTGAAATTTCAATTAAATGACAATATGTTTACATAACAAGTTTCCATTACAGAATAAACTATTCATAATTAAACAATCTCTCGAAGTACAGTATCAATTGATATCAAATAAATTAATACACAATGTCTAGATCTGGGTATGTGGAACTCGAATCTTAAAAGCAACTGTGCTTGGTCTTTCCAATTCAATACTAACAAAAATTGTGAAAATATACTGACATTTGAGTAATTGGCAATTGCAAAAGAGCTTGACCTTATAGCAAGTTCCTAATGTCCTGTTACTCAGATGTGTTCTCGTTTTCTAACATGATTTTTCTTTTCAAATAGTGTTACCGTTGCCGACGAATCCTTAGCTGCTTTCAACGACTTGAAATTAGGTAAGAAGTACAAGTTCATCCTTTTCTCCTTGAATGATGACAAAACCCAAATTGTGGTCAAGGAAACTTCTACTGATGATTCCTACGATGCTTTCTTAGAAAAATTACCAGAAAATGAATGTTTATATGCCGTTTACGATTTCGAATATGAAATTCCAAATGAAGGTAAGAGATCCAAGATTGTTTTCTTCACTTGGTCTCCAGATACTGCTCCAATTAGATCCAAGATGGTTTATGCTTCTTCTAAAGATGCTTTAAGAAAATCTTTGAATGGTGTTGCTAGTGATATTCAAGGTACTGACTTCTCTGAAGTCTCTTATGAAGATGTTTTAGATAAGGTTAGCAGAGGTTTCCATTAAACCTATTAAAAAATGAATTACTTTTATTTGAAACAAAAACAGTAAAAAGATTTACCCACCCTTCTTCTATAACACCATTTTAATGACTTGGATATTCTATGTGCGTAGACGTATATATATACTATCTAATGAATAAAACAAAAATAACATAACATATATATTTTAATTTATTAAGATATTATTAAAATTACCCTTATATAATAATGTCTACTTTTTACATATATATCGTTACCTGGCTCTTTCACTCAATCGAAGCAAATGAAAATGGTTCATATGGGTATCCTTCCCCTTCGAAAAATTTAGACATGGCTTCCACCCAATGTAATCTCAAAGCATGTAACATGGCTGAGGTACCTTCCATACAAACCAAGATACAAACTGTTAATATGAACCACATCCCAAATAGAAACACTACAGTTATTACCGCAAGGGTTGATCCAGATTGAGCAGACTTGAAGGCATTACTTATTGTCATATCCCATAACACACTTGATAATTGAGCATGAGCCAATGATAAAGCCCATAGACGTAGATAGGAGGCCGTATGGGAAATACAGTTCAAACAGAATTCAATGGTATGAATCACTTGTTGAATCATAATATCACCAAAATTAAACTCACCATGACCTTCACCATCACCATCTTCATTTTCGAAATCTGTAATTATCATAGCATCAGTTTCATTAGAATCTCTTTGTGTATCTAACAGAGCTTCATTCATTTGCTCATCACGAATATCCTGGTAACCTCTCTTTGATGCAGCATTGTTGATCCTTCTCAAAGTTAGTGGTTTATATAATAATAACCATGGAACACATATTACAGCCACGAGTACAAGGATTTGTTGTAATACGGCTTGACCTTTATACAATTGATCATCAATCTTACCTGGTGCTAAAAACATATTGATCAACATGTTTAAAAGACCTGGAGCAGGTTTCTCATCTTTAACCCAATCCTTGGACCATTTATAGATAATAGCCCATGATAAATAACCAAAGATAGATTGCATGAATAAGAAACTCGGTATAAAATTACCAATCAAATCAATCTTAGAATTTCTATGTTTATAATTCACATAGGAGAAACATAAAGAATATGTCATATGTGCAAACCCCATTAAGACAGATAATTTCATCTTATATGAATTAGAAAAGATCAACCCATTCTCTGTACCATGCCATGCATAATCAAACCCAAATGGGTAAACACCAACTTTCTCAGCTTGTACTAGAGAACCTTCTTTGAAACTTGATGGCCATTTCCAACCTGATTTAAACAAAGTCATTGATAGGGAGAAAATATCATTATACATGAATCCAGTGAAAATAGAAAATGCACCCATGAGAACCAATATATATCTACCAGTATAGGCCATGTCAAACATTTCACCACGTTTCATTACTTCAAATTTAGATTCGTTAAGTATTAAAAACAAAGCAATTAAAAACACAATGAACCCATGTCCTGCATCACCAAACATGATAGCAAACATGAATGGGAATGTTACCACAGTGGCTAAACCGGCATTAATTTCTTGATATGTAGCACACCCATACGAGTCCACAATAGCTTGTGCTGCAGCAGTGAATTTATTAGTTCTGTGGAATGTGGGGGGTAACTTATTTGTATGTATAATGGTTACCACTGCACTAAATTCGGATCCCAAAATCTCGACTTGATCCTTTAAACTATCAGATAAGTAATTTAAATCTGATGATGGAATCCAACCTTCTGCCACAAGACCGTGACTCTCTTGTCTAAATAAATTTAATGTGGCATAAACATATTTTTCACGTTTAATTATTGCATCCCAAAATGATACTTGATCATTAACAACTAATAATTCTGTATGTAATGCTTGTTCAGTGGAAGTAGAGATTTGTTCCATTTCTTCAATTTGTTTATTTAAGTTTTGCATTGATATAAAATGATCTCTGTCTAAGGGGACCACTTTCCCATTCAGAGAATCAATGACTCTTTTCACTTTGGCAATTAACATTTCACCATGAGTGAATATTATAAAACAATCCTTCTCCACGGGGGTATCATTTTCTAATAAAGGTTCCTCGATGGGTATATTTTGGAAATAAAGATTACCACGTAACAATCTAAACAGTATTCTATTTAAGATTTGAATTTTATTTCTGTTAATGGATCCAACGATCATGTGTTGACGATGTAACCCACTTTCCAAGACAAATCCAATATTTGCCTCTTCATCATCATCTTCGTCATGAATTTCAAAACTGTCTAAACTGTTATCATCAGATGTAGTGGTGTCACCATGGGGAAGACTCTCCTCACTGGGGAATGCGAAATCTTCTACATCGAGTCCATGTGTATCATTATAATCTCTAGAGAGTCTACCTGCAAAACCAGGATTAATTTGTAAAAATCTAGAACATTTAGCCAGTACATATCTAGTCTCCAAGAGCTCATTTAATTTCTCTTTCACATTATTATAAGACTCATCTAATTGTTTCACTCTTTTGGATACAGTAGAGACATCCTCCATTAAATCATTAATTTGATCAATGGAATAAAAATCTAAATCTTTGATCACGATTTCATTAGGCACATATGAATGAGTTTGTGAATGCCATGAGGCATTATTATGAATATTAAGGATTTCCCTTAGGAAAGTTATATTCCTCTCTTTATCATCGAATCTTCTCAATTGTGACACATAACCTCTTTGGAAATCAGTTAAATCCAAATTTAAATCCCTAAACATTAGCAAACCCATTTTACCCAACATCATGGCAATTTCTCGGGATATTTCCAATGGGATATACAATTGGACATAGGTCATGTCTGCAGACCTAAAGATTGCTTCCTCTTTCGACATAATTGGGGGAGGTTGGTAAGGTAAATTCTCCTATAATCTTTTTATTCACGTCTTGTTAAAAAATGGCTTCCCACGAAATGTTTAAAAACAGAACGAACTTATTTCAAATAGATGCTGTATGTTGTAATAATATAAGTAATGGTATAACCGAGATCAAAGCTCCTGCTTGGTGGTCTTATCTTGGGTCTTTCTCGAATAGTGATTTACACTGTGTGGATTTTCTTTTCAAAGTGAGCTTTGAAATTTCATCTTTAATTTTTCAGTGCTTTTTTGCTAAAAAGGTGGTAATTTCCCAATGAGGAGCAAAGTGTCACAAATTAGGTACATATTTCTATAAACAAGAGGTATAGTAATAATAATGTATAATTAAATTGGGAAAGGGTCTATAAAAAAAAAAAGAAGAAAAGATTATGTATATATGTACAAGGGTTGTTTGAATGAGGGTTAATGGAAATATTTCTCTAATACACTGGTCACAGCCTGATAAACATCGTCCACGATCATTGTGGGTTTCAAATGACCTAGTGGGTCACCATCACGGTATACACCAGTTCTCACGAGGCAACTTTTCCAACCATAACTTTGTGCACCAGTGATATCACTTGCTGGATTATCTCCGACCATAAACACATTCCCTTGGAAAGGTGATTTGGAATGTGGACAATCGGTACCTAATTGTGGTAATAATTGTTTCACATTAGATTTAATATCGTATAATTCATCATTTTCACTATGACTTTGTAATTTGTGGTTCCAATCAATTAAGATATGATGAGCGAAATTGTATGTTAATTTTGTGGGTTTCCCCAAGATAAAATCTGATAATTTTTGTCCCTGGTTTAATGATTCATATAAAGTATGAACCAATTTTCTAAATGCACCTTGACCGAATCTATTTAATTTATATGGATTTGCCCATAATAAATCATCATTTGAGAAATAGATTGGGATAGACGGGGTGGGTAGAGTGTCAGTTGATCTCATTGTATTTAACATCCCACGTTCACTATTAAGTAAATCTGAAATGATTTGTAAATCCGCAGCCCAGTTATGTGGATCATTAAACACTAAGATGGCATCGAAGGGTGTTGTATCTAGATCTGGTATATTTTTGCGACTCGATTTGGTCAATTGTTCCTTTGAGAGGCCTGAGAAGGGAGTAATATCTTGATTATATGACACGATATCATTTGGATGTATTACATTTTTGAATCCATAATGAGTGGCGACGTCTCTTACACTTGGTGTCCCCACGGCCAAAATTTTATTAAATTTGTTTGTTAAAGTCTTGAAAGGTGTATGACTTTGAATAATTTGTAAAGGTGAAATTGCGACGTTTAATTTCTCTGAGATGAATGTTGTTCTTTGATGTTCTAATGTACCTCCCCCATTGGTTAATAATACGTATGGTATTTTGTTTTCATTTAGGAGACGTAATGCTTTCCCGGCGTTATCAATTGGATGGCCACCTCTTAGTAAGACCCCATCGATATCAAATGCAAAAGCTAGTTGACCAGTGGCTCTCTTGAACATTCTATGTTTGGTGTGTGGTGTGGTATATACGTTACAGAACTCTCGATGAGATTTGAAATATTTTCTTTTTTTTTTTTTTGTTCATCGTTATATAAAAAAAAAAAAAAATCTATAAATATATATACGGGATTATAATAAATTAGATAAATCTATATCAATATCCTGGAACCCTTCTTCAATATGGTATTTGTGGCCTTCATTGAATTGTGTAAGTTGTATATCGCATAGTTTCATTACTGCGGGGCCTGTAATGATTAACCCAGGTGGTCTGGACCCGATTTCTTCGACGACAGAGGATAAATATTTCAAAATTGTTCTAGTGACACGTTGATCCAAACATGAAGCTCTTTCGACAATTGCGACGGGGGTCATGGGATCCCATTGTTGATTCTCAATTAACATATCTTGTAAAATTGCGGCTCTGTGCAATGCCATTAAAAACACCGTAGTGCGTGTGGGGACATACTCTGGTAAATGTGGGTATGCGCCATCTTTTGCTGTTCCTGTGCATATTAATACTTGATCTGCTGTTCCCCTGTGTGTGGCGGGTATATTTGCTGTGATGGTGGAAGCTAAAGAGGATGATAGCCCGGGTACTACACGGGGGGTGAATCCGTTTTGTTTAAACCATGTGTATTCTTCGCCTCCACGACCGAAGATGTATGGATCCCCCTGTTTCAATCGGACCACTTTGTTGCCACGGTGTAGTGCGTCTAGTCCCAGTTGTAGGAATTGTTGTTGTGCTTCGTGTGCGTTACCTGGGAATTTCTTGGCGATGATGAGTGTGGTGGTGGATGGGATCAAGTTTATTATTGGTTGTGGTACTAATTTATCTGATAGGATTAAGTCTGCCGTTTTAATTTCGTGTAATGCGCCTAGTGTGAGCATGGATAGGGATCCTGGTCCACTGCCCACCAGGGAGATGTTTCCTGTGCGTGTAGTTGATGCGGGGAGAGATAAGGAACAATCCGACGATTGCAGATCATTCAACGTGATTGAATCTAGTTGGGACAAAGGGTAATATTCCATAATTTGTGAGAGCCAGCGTGCTGTCTTGTGTCTTTGTGTTTCGTCGTCCTGGCGGGGTATGAATTTGTTTAATTTGGATGAATCCCATGGATCGTTGTCTAGTCCGTACCCCAGCGAGTGGGGTGAAGGGGCGAGGTTGTCTCTTAGTGTTCCCATGTTAGTGACGATATTTGATATATTTGGTGGCAAGGTGTTTATTATATGTCTTTTGATTCTTTCACTTAGGATGTATCCCTTTCCGTTGGTGGTGACTGCGATTTGTAGGCCGGACCCGCTTGGGTCTATATAAGTTGGGGTGAAATTGAAAGTGGAGTGGAGTGTTGAATGGTATGTGTTTATTGGTATTCTTAGTTTGATGCATTGGTTGTATATTGCTGGGATGGTGGTGTGGGAGTTTGGGGGTAGATTGATGAGCACTCTATCTACGATATTCATGGTGATGGGTCTGCCCAGGGTGGATAGGTCGGCGATGGCTACCTGTCTGTTTAGTATTTGTAGTGATGGGAAATGAGCTAGGAGGTGGGTGGTATGAGTTGGGTGGGACGGGTTGATTATTATGGGGGTTGCGCCTGCTTGGATGAGTCTGTGCAATCTTTTCACAGTCAATGCGCAGACGTTTTCACCGTTCCCGGAAGTCATGGGGGTGTCCTGTCCCGTACCGATGAACAGTACAATTTCATTTGTAGCGTTGGTGGCGGAGATGAGGGGCAGTGGTTGGGGTGTTGTTGTTGTTGTGATGGTCATGGCGTGGTTGTGTTTGACTGTGCTTTTGTCACCAGAACAAGGCACCCGCCCAGCTTATATATATACATATGTATATATGGCCGGGTGGTCTGGGGCCCGCCACAGTTTGGCGTGGGCTCATCGAGTAGTCATCGGCAGCGCTGGCCCAGCCCTAGTTAGGGCTTCCACAGCGCAGGGCATCACGGCACACGGCGCCGCGGGCAGAGACGCCACAGTTGGCGCGGTCACGTGTGGAAGACTAAGGGTGGCCCCCGTCGGACTAAGAACAATTTCTAACATTGAATGGAATGCGGGATGTGGCGAGAAGGGCCTCCTGTCGCGGCACACGGCGGACCCGCCCTCTATCGCCGGAGACATATCCGAGCACGGTTCCCTGCAGCAGTACAACACGCCCAGCACTGGTGCCAGAATTATGTTGTTCGCAACTTCTGGTGCATCAAGACTATGTACACACGTACCTTCTTCTCTCGCTATCCATCTTGTACAGGCTACTACCACTTTTGTATTTTCTTTTTTTTTTTTTCTTTTTTTATTTTAAACATATTTCAACTTGAGCCTTTTCAACAAACTCTACTTGTAATATCCCATACACATACGCCCAACCACCCCTACACATACGCCCAACTACCCCTACACAAGCACATATGCCCAAATCAAGATCATCATCACTGTCCACTCATACCGCCGCATTGTCTTCCAAATCAACCGCTAATCAATCCAAATTCTTGAAAAATTTGGGAGAGGACATATGGAAGAATAAAATCGAAAAGATTAACTCAGAACTATTCATAATGACCTACGGCATCCTAGTCACACAACTATGTTCCGACCTAAACAATCAATACCCGGAAATTAACGAAAACTTATTCAACATGGGCTACAACATCGGCGTACGATTGATCGAGGATTTCTTAGCAAAGACCGCCCTGCCACGCTGTAATAACCTAAACATGATGAGTGAAGTAATTACAAAATTAGCATTCAAAATCTTCTTAAACATCACACCACAAATTAATAACTTGACTACCGACTCATTCAACATCATCTTAACCGAGAATCCATTGATCCAATTCGTGGAATTGCCCAACCAGGACGCAAAGAGACAATTGTGGTACTCAAATATCATCTGTGGTGTATTGAAAGGCGCATTACAAATGGTTCAAATGGATTGTGATGTCGCATTCGTATCAGATGTGCTAAGAGGGGACCAAACCACAGAAATTAAAATTAAATTAAATAAAATATTAAAAGATGAAATTCCATTAGGTGAAGATTAAAACTCCATACGTACCTAACACATATACCTATATATTCACAAGAATATTTAAAAAAGCATTCTTCATTCCCCCGCTTGCCATCTCTCTCTGACTAAATTAGCAATACGAGATTGTTTCTTACTTCTACGTCTCATAATTTCATCCCCACTACTCGTATCACTATCGCTCTCAACGCCACTACTCATAATACTACTGGGTCTAGATGAATCATTATTGAAAATAGGAATATCAGATAAAGATCCACGTGAATTCACTCTAGATAACGCATTAGATACAGATGACGATGCCATAGAAGTAACAGAATTCGAACGACTTCTATTCGGATAAACTTTCACCGTCTTATCTAACTTCATCATAGCCATCTTATCATGATCTTGTAAATTTTTAAATTTATCATAATCAGGAAACACTTGTGGCCCCAACTCATTACATATTGAGGTAATCTCATGAGATAAATCTTCTCTCATGCTTTGTAATCTGGAAATCTTATCATCGGGGTAAAATAATGAAACAAATAAGGGACGAATAGATTTTAATAAATCAATACCAATTTCACCCGTCTTTAAACTTGAATACGTAGTCAAAACCAACAAAGAATAATAATAAATAAATTCAACCATGATCGATTTATTAATAGGCCAAGGTGTCCATACCCATCCCATATAAATTAATATCACAGAATATGTCACATATAAGATTGGTGCTAATAATAATGCCACAATTAATTTCCATGTAGCTAATAAATCTAAACCTTTCAATTTTACCACAGATTTTTTCAACCCTTCACGTTGTTTCTTCTTAGAATAAACACTACAAACAATAAAAATTGGAGTGAAAAGAATTGAACCTGGTAAAGATAAAATGAAAAACATTATTAATCTAATTAATCTTTCCCCCAATAAGAAAAAACAATAAATAATATCCACAATATTTGAAGATTGTAATTTTTCCACTTGATGATCTTTTAATCCATATGAATATAAGATATGATTATATGATAGTACCATTTGTTTCAATTTAATAATTCTGGGATCTTCTTTATATTTGGAATAACCAACTAATAATCTTCTATTAATCTCCACAACTAAAGGTAATGAAAATCTATGTTCAGGAATCTCATAAGATTGAAATAATCTTCTTGCCGCTTGAATCACCATCAAAGTATCATAATCGGGAGCATTTTCAGTGACTGAAAACAATGAATCCGTCACTTTATCCAACAATTTAGAAGTACATTCCCTTGGAGATTGTAAATATTCTTGACCCATGGTACCATCTACAATAATGGGTTCACCATATTCAATCACAGCTCTTGATCTAAATTTATGCCTATGGAAATAATGTAACCCAACGGGGACAACATGAACTTTCATATTAGGATCTGCTGCAGCAGCTCCTAAAGCCATTATGACCACACCAGCTTTAATTGGTAATAAAGAGGGTCTATCGTGAGATCCACCTTCAGGGAAAATACCTACAGTACCATTAGTATGTAAATGATTAAACACGTTTTGGAATACTTTAGAATTATCAATTTTCTTGGCATATTTAAAATTTGTCCCCTCTGTCAACAGTTTCTTAACACGAGGATTAGTGGATTTAAATGGGGTCGTGAGAATAATTGTACTTTCATCAACAATTTCTTTAATTTGAGTGTTGGCTAAATAATCTGGTAAACCAAGTAATGATTTTGCAGTGAATCTTGTTGTGAATTCAGGTGATTTCATTGGATCATCTTTACAACGACCTTTAATTAAAGTTGGATCCAAATCAAAATCAGGACAGAAGATTTCAATGTTTGAGTCCACGGGTACTAAATAGTCCTGTGCACGCGGGACAGGAATACTACCAATCAACCCACCAAAGAACCCAACCACTTTCATCTTTAAACTGGACTCAGCAGTGACAAAACACGCTTGTCTTCCTCTGCCCTTTGTTAATTTCCTCGTCTGTACCATAACAATAGTAGGATCAATGAATTGGTTTGCATGAGGTGCACACACTAAAATTGTGGGAACTCCCTCCTGTGGCATATTATATGCTCCACGGACTTTAATTTCTCTAAAAAAAATAGTGAAAAGAACATTGAAAAGAAACATCACCACATCGTATAACCAAGAATGGATATTCCAACCGTACCCATTATAAAAATTGACGTAACTTCTATTAATTTCAGGGACGTGTGCTTTTGATTTCGGTTTATCTGTATGGTTACTTTTTTCTACTACACCAGTGTCTTCTACTGGGAACTTTATCTTCTCCTCGCTATTCATATTGCATTGAATATTTTTCTGGGATACTTATGGGGATTTATTCTACTCCTTGTAACAGCTGTTGCTTCCACATCATCATCCTTTAAATAAACTTTAAAAAACCCTCTTGGCTGATTTCTTAAAAAAAAAAAAAAAAAAAACAATTCCTCGAGGCAGAAAAAGAAGAAGGACCCCTCAGAGAGAAAAGAGGAATAGCGCCATGGCTTGTTGAGTTCTCATTGTGATAAACCCCAATTATACCAGATGGGAATGGAGTAATGCCAGCTTTGAATGTCTCAATGCCTTCCAAGGAATCTTCTCTTGTTCTGGGGACTTGGTTTGGTACCATTGGGAGACAAAACTGTATAGTGATTGTAAATCCACGGTGTGGGAATTTGGGTTGAATTGAAGACAAATTTGTTTCAATTGCTTGAAATTGGGAGCAAATGTGATCTTCCCCCCGGATTGTTGTACATGTGTGGGAACCTTGTGATATCTGTTGGTTTGATCCCATCGGAGTTCTGGATCAGGGTTGTTTAATGGGACACTAGATCCAAGGTAAAAAGTTTCATGTCCATGGCCCCAATGGGTCCATTGACTTAATAACCTCTTCCAGCTTGATCCAGCATGATAAACACATGGATATTCTTGTACATCAAGGGCAAAGATACGATATTCCGGTGTCAAAGTACCGATCACTTCAAATAATTGAATCAATTGACTCGGTATATACTGTATTGTTCCGTCATGCTCCCCCATACAATCTTGTAATGTAGTCACAGTCTTTGAACATAATTGATCTAATTGTTCATGGAATTCACCCCTGGCATGAGTACCCTGTGTGTTAAACTTCAAATGCCCTTGTTCCCATGTACCATATTGACTATTCACTCGTACTACATCATGGGACAAATTTTGTATAATATCATCCATTAGCACTATATAAACTGGATCTTGTACCCAAAAATTATTATTATTATAATCATTTTCCATCCCTAATACGTGAAAGGGAGATACTTTAATGTCATTGATATATTTTACTTTCCCTGGGATACCTTCTTTAACAATTCTACTGGATACATTGCCCTTCATTTGATATAAAGGTACCATAAAATAATTTATTCTATTAAATTGTTCCCAGGATAAAGTTCTTTGGAAAAATGACATTATTGCTTTACATATCTTGAGACATTGTGGTAAATTTGTGAACACTGTGACGATGTTAAGATCAAAATAAGGGTAATCATTTAATGTATATGTGGTCCATAACCATTTAGCTTGTGCTTCAGTGAAAATTGGTTCAAAATCCATTATACTATCATTTTGCCTCGACCCAAGATGAGACCGTTGGGAGTTAAAGAATGTATCCCTAACCATCATTTGTGGTTTATTTATCCATTTCATATAATCTCTCATAGGGATGATCCCATTTGATCTTCTTTCTAAATCATTAAGATCTTCAACTGTCAGTCGTTTCAGTTGACTAAACTTGCATTTCTGTATGCTCTTGTATATTGCTTGTCTTAGCATGGTTGTGGAGAGTGTATATTCTTACTTATCCTTTTGTGTTTACCCCCCTTATTGATCAAAGCGGCCCCACGTTTAATTCGAATCAAGTTTCAAATTTCATATTTCGATATTTCGAATTTATATGGAGTTTTTACATCTTATTCAAGAGATATTGTGGGAGAGGAAACTGTACTTAGGGTGGGTGGATTGTTATATATATGACATTCAACACCAGGGTAGCCAATGTTAAAAGTGTAGATTTCAAATATTCAAGAGCTTAATTCTTTGTAAATTATCCATTTTTTAATATTTCTCCTGCCGAAAAGAAATAAGGATCAGTGGTGAAAAAAAAGATGGTAAGTGAAGGTACAAAAGTTATGAAGATATATATTTATTGGTTAGTAGTAATACACGCTATTTTATGTTAATTTTTCTTAAGAGGTTTCTTAAATTAAAAATATAGGCCTAACATTTAAATTTCTTTTACTAAAGACACTTCTTAAAAAAAAAAAATGCAAAAGGCAAAAGAAGCTTTCTAAACAATTTTTAAAAAGAACTTTTGAGTATACTCAATATTAATTCTTAAAATACACTGATTTTTTAAAAAAAAACTACTAAAAAATGCATTCTTTGTTAACACTTTCTGCCTTAAAGTAGTAATTCTGCAAATATATGACCTCCAAACCTTTACAACCTAAATCTACTTAAGTTTAGAACATAGTAGAACCTCAAGAATGATCATATGAGAACTTTCTGAAAAAGGAAAATTTCTTTTCTGTCGAAAAGTGGAATGTTTCATTGAATAAAACAGTCCAATAAATAATCCAAAGTATGCTTTTGAAGCTATATTTTACTATTTTTGAAATTTTTTGGAAAAAGAAAAGGGGTTCCCCGAATAAACTGATCTTTCAACGATTTTCAACCCTCCTATAAAAATACCACAAACCCCCTCCAAAATTCGAACTCGTCCTTGTTAGCTCAGTTGGTAGAGCGTTCGGCTTTTAAACACTTTGTTTAAGCAAGGATAACCGAAATGTCAGGGGTTCGAGCCCCCTATGAGGAGTTCACATTTATTTTTTTTTTTCAAATTTCGTTCTTGATTTGGTGATTCATTCTTCTCGGAACTACAGTAAACATGGATGGATACACGATGTACTATTTTATGGTTCTACATGACCTCGGATAGTTGTGTCCCTACAGTCTCTTTAACATGTCCAATAAACTCAATCGGCTTACATTCTTCAAATTCTAATTTTCCAAAAATATACATTTCATTAATCATCGAGACTTTTAGTGGAATCGAAATAGAACCATATATCAGATAGTATGGCCAGTAACTAACTGTTCAATTGTGAAGTATTGGAGATAGGTTGTTCAGCAGTCTCATCAATGCTTTAAAAGATAAACAGGTGCCAACCACTAACCCGCCTGCATATACTTCCCCTAAGCCTCAAACCGAGGAAAATGTTACTTCATCTGTTAATGACTCAGTATCGGCTTCTAGTGCTACATCTGAAGCTACTGTCACCCCTACTGTTCCTACTGTTCCAGAATCTGCTTCTCCCGAGGCTGCGACGGTGAATGTGACTTCTGGAGTTGAAAATACTGCTACTCCCACCACCATTGCTTCTTCTACTACTAATACTACCATTACTCCTACCCCTGCATCCCCAGATGTGTCTGAAACTTCTACGGTTCCTGTGGCTGCATATAGATTGGTTCATAAATAACTTGAAAAAAGTATACCAATGGGTGCCCATATGAAGAATTGATAAGTTT
>JAJLXW010000558.1:0-18876 GCA_030571515.1 Monosporozyma aquatica
ATGACATACCAGCGGTAACGGCTTCTAAACTAGAATCCACTCCGGTTATTGACTTCCAGGAACATGCAGAAGAATTGGTACATAATTATATTGATGGAAATGGTAGCCTTATAAACGAAATGACATTCCTAGAAGACGAAATTAAATTCGATGAAGACGAATACTCCAAGGCGTCTATCATGAAAGTCAACGCTACGGGCAGCAATACTATTCCACTGGGAAAGACCAGTTCAACGGATAAAATGCCACCAAAAATTACAATTAGAAAAGTAAGAGCTAAGTTAATGAATAAAACGCTACGTTCGGTGAAAGACTTAGAATACTCTTCAATATTATTGATCCGTAAAGTAAAAGCCTCAAAAGATCCCAAAGTGGTAGCTAATGATAGTGCTGAGGCCACTCAAATTAAGAAAGAGTTTCCTGACGTTATTAGAAGGGAATTATCAAACGAAATCGAATACACAGGACGAATCCAACATAGTATTGATGTTATTAATGACTCTAAACCAACTTACAATAGACCATATCGACTAACAATGGAGGAGAAGCAGGAGTTGGAACGCCAGATCGATGAACTAGTTACATCAGGCCGTTTATATCCAACCACGTCACCGTATGGAGCCCCAGTGTTATTTGCAAAGAAGAAAGATGGTTCAATGAGATTGTGCTGCGACTTTCGACGTCTGAATGCAGTCACGATCAAGTCGAGATTTCCGTTACCCCTTATTGAAGACTTGTTTGACCACCTCCAAGGTGCCAAATGGTTTACATCCCTTGATCTGATCTCAGGTTATCACCAGATACCAGTACGAGAAGAAGATCAACCTAAGACAGCGATCGTCACACCCAACGGTCAATATGCATGGCGGGTTATGCCATTCGGTTTAACCAATGCACCATCTACCTTCCAGATGGTTATGAATGATTTATTTCGACCATTGTTACACAAAAGTGTCGTTATTTACTTGGATGACATCCTAATCTATTCGAAGACAAAGGAACAACACCTAAACGATGTTAGAAAAGCTTTAGAATTACTCCGTTCAGTCAAACTGATAGTGAAAGAGTCAAAGACGATGCTATTTCAGCAAAGTATTTATTGGTTAGGTCATTTTTACGATTCTGACGGTCTCCACATGGACCCTGACAAATTAAAAGCAATACAACAATGGCCAACACCCAAGACACCGAAAGAAGCACGAAGCTGGCTTGGTTTAGCTGGGTTTTACAGACGGTTTATTAAGGATTTTAGTGACATAGCTCGCCCCATCTTTGAATTCATAACCGGTAAACAGCGTTGGGGATTCTTCCAACAGATAGCCTTCCAGAAATTGAAATCGGCAATGACGTCTGCTCCAGTATTACGTCCATTTAGCAACGATTTTACGGTTCGAGTGACAACCGATGCTAGTAATTTTGCGATCGGCGCAGTCTTAGAACTAATTGACGACAATGGTCGTAGTGTAGGTGTCGTGGGGTACCTTAGCCGAATATTAGTTCACTACCAACTAAACTGGCCAGTGAGAGACAAAGAATTTTACGCAATCGTCTCAGCATTAAAGCATTGGAGACATTACCTATTAGGCAAGAATTTCGAACTACATACTGATCACAAATCACTGGAGACCATAATGAAGAGCACCGACTTAAATGCACGTCTTCAGAGATGGGTCAGTCAGCTGGTGGACTACGATTTTACAATTAAATATATTCCAGGAGAAACTAATAAGGCAGATGGACTTTCTCGTATATCCATTAAGCAAATTTCGATTAGTACAGGTAGAATGGAATCCTTTTTAACAAATAAGATCAAACAATCCTACTCCGAAGATTCATTCCTGCAAAGGGTGATTTCTGTTTTAAAGGGGAAGGAGGAGTGTCCATTGGATTTAAGGACACTGATAAAAAGGTACAGTTTCGAAGATGGACTGTTATATTATGGCATCCTTGAACATCGCAAGGACAGACTAGTGATTCCCACAAAGGAATTGCAGTACGAAATAATGCGAACATATCACACATCAAAAGCCGCTGGTCACCCAGGAGTATCAAGAACGTATGCAAAAATCTCTGCGTTCTACTACTGGAATAAGATGAAAGATATGATCACAAAATTCTGTCGCAGCTGTATACCATGCCAGAAATCGAAGAATTCTCATTTACTACCAGTTGGGGTTTATCACCCTCTAGCAATACCTAATAGAAGGTTCGAGGCTATAAATATTGATTTTGTTTCTGGAATGAACTTGGATGAAGGTTGTGACCAGGTAATGGTGATCACTGATAGACTGACCAAATGGGCAATAATGAAAGCTATGAATAAACACACATCCAGTCAGGAGATTGCAGAAATACTAGTACAAGAAGTAGTGTTCCAATATGGAATTCCCCGGTATATTGTATCGGACAGAGATCCGAAATTTGTCAATGCAATGTGGGAAGAATTCTCAAAGAGATTAGAGATAACCACTGGTTTTTCCACCGCTTACAACCCACAGAGCGATGGCCAGGTTGAAAGACTAAATAAGACGATGGTAGAAATATTGAGAACGTTTACGAAGGGAAGACCAAACTGGGTTAAATACTTACCAGCGGCAGCCTTTGCATACAACACCACTCACCAAATCTCACTAGGTGCTTCTCCATTTGTAGCCCTCAGGGGGTACACTGAAAGGTTCAGTGGCTTATACAACACAAAATGGGACAAACCAAAGTTTACGATTCCAAAGGGTAGCTTAACTAGAGAGAATGCGATGAAAGCCATGAAAGATTATCTCCAAGGCATGGAAGATAGACTAGTTATGATCCAGGACGGAATTGCCAAAGCACAAGAGACACAATCCCGTTACTATAATAGCAAACATCGTGCTCCAGAAACTTTTAAACCTGGCGATAAGATTCTCATCAAGAAGGATGCTTATCTAAATTCACCTGCGGGACGTAAATTCCATTATATGTGGTTTGGACCTTTTGAAGTAGCCAGAATGATAGGCGACCAAGATGTAGAGATTAAACGTGGTGAACTTGGTTCTCGAAAACACAATGTGTTTAATTTAAGATCAGTTAAAAGATATGTCAGTACGGATACGCAGTTCCATGCAGTCCCCAACCTTACATTGAAACAGCTGCGTAAGAATCCAGATAAGATCGTCAGGATCATAGATAGCGTTAAGAATGAACAAGGGGAAGAAGTGTTATCACTATTTATTGACGGTTGTACTGAAGCCGATCCAGTTAAGGTGCCCATTACCGAATTGAGCAAATTCCTATCCAAATTTGACTTGAATCGACTATACAATAAATTCAAAAAGAACAGACCATGGATTAGAAACAACGTGGAACTTGTTTCATGAGGTGTGGCAAATGTGATAACCCGGAACTTGGGTTATCGGAGCCCTAACTATTTTTACTGAACTTTGTGAAAATCTGCATCGACGTCCCGTCGAGGAGTTATTCTTTTAATCAGTATTTATGACGAGGAGGAGTGGTAACACTACGAGACCTTCATAAGATTATATCAAGAAGAACAAGCAGGGATAATACTTCACATCGTACAAGTATAGATTATATACAGATTTGTACATTAGATTACTTTATTAATATTATACCTATTTATCTATCTAGACCCAAGATCTAGTTCTTCAACAGTACTCCAATTCCATAGAGTTGAGCCATCTAACTAAGGATTATCACATCAACAAAAAAAATCTCCGCGACGGGGAATTGAACCCCGATCTGGCACGCGACAAGCGCCCATTCTGACCATTAAACTATCACGGACTGGGAAAGAGAGCACTCACGCTGGGGGTCGAACCCAGAATCTTCTGATTAGAAGTCAGACGCGTTGCCATTACGCCACGCGAGCTCAATTTCTGTTTTGAATGTCACATATGGTATCCTACTTAAGCTTTTAATTCAATCATGCTCTTTTATCCAGAGGAACCCTATAGGTTAGTAAGACTTAACCCTGACTAGTTGAACGTAGACCTAACATTAGGTCATGGAAAGTTATTAGTTAATCCTGGTTTTATGGTTTTAAATTCTGGATTTTATGAAAAATGAATTCTTCATTTTATTTAACTATGAGATGAGATTGGTTACAAGAGGAATCAAGTTAAAGTATTGTTATTAGTTAATCATGAGCCCTGTCTATTATCTTTCTATGTTGATGCCCTATGGCAAAACATAATTTACTGTTTCATTATTAAGAATTAAGTTCTTCATAATTGATTACAAAGTACAAAGTATTGTCCTGTTCTAGTATATTCCCCATGGCAGGCCGGAAGGCGTTGGCCGGAATTAGTTTCATGTTTCTTTTTATGTTATCGTTTTCTCATCATGTTAGTTCGACGTTCCTTTTATGTTATTGTTTTCTCGTCATGTTAAGTTCGACGTTTCGTGTTATTACATTGCTTTCTCGTCATGTTAAGTTCGACGTTTCGTGTTGTTACACTGTTTCTCGTCATGTTAGTTCGACGTTTCTTTTTTATGTTATTGTTTTCTCGTCATGTTAGTTCGACGTTTCTTTTATGTTATTGTTTTTCTCGTCATGTTAAGTTCGACGTTTCTTTTTCACTGATCAGTTAAGTTGTTTTACTTGGCCAAGTTGGCCAGTCTTTGTTTGATTCATGCACACCCATTTGGGGTTAGTTATTCTATGGATTTACCATGTGGTAAATAGTTTCTTTATTTTACTCAAGCTTTATCTGCCACGATAAAGTGCTTTTTATTTCAAGTTGAAAAATTAGTTCTTTTCTATTGTGTTGTTCCACGTCAGTCTTAGGCAAGTTTCAGTATAGAAGACTCTATACTCCTGTCAGCAACTCGTCGGTGAGTTCAAGTAAGTCCTAATTCATATATAAGCACAGGAACTTATCTAGTTCTTTCCTATAATACTTTTATACCTCTTTATGTAAATTATATACAATCTTTTATTACCTAAAAGAAAAGACCAAGCAATATATATCTAATTTAGTATAGAAAGGTTCTAATCATTGTAAACCCTTTCTATTTCATCTAACACTAATTTAACAAGCTTTCCAATCAATCTCATATCTCACATTGAAATTTCATATCCTGATATTTTTATAGCATACATTGCATCATGTATTTCTGCCTAATTTTAGTTAATTGGCATTTTCAGCAACTAAAATGAGAACAGACAGGGTTTATAATACCATATATTAATATGTAAATAGCCAAATATTCATAGAATAAGTGCTCATAATCTTATGAAAAAATATACTCGTAAAAGAGTGTAACAAGTCTTTGTCATCGTTGTTTTTCCAACTTTATTCATCATAAAACTGGTGATCATTACATGGTTTTATTGACATTAAGAAAAATACCCTCTTGTCAGCTACCTTTATCATTTTGTTATTTCGTAGTTCTTGTAAGTTTTAGAAATACCAACAGCTAATGGTTAATAATTCATTGATTTTTGAATATAGTATTCTAAATAAATTGGCGCTAACTCTGTGCTACTGGCACCAGTTAAAACTTTGTAAACTAGAATGTTATCTATTATTAAAAAAACAATTATAATTTACTGAGTGAAGACCTGAATAATCCATTACCTATTAATAATGTTACATTTTCTTGGCTCTAAAGATGAAGAATCTACTCAATGCATACTTATATTCTATATATATAATCAATAATATCACCTAGTATTACACCCACAGCGTTCAAGATCTAAAGAAGAACAATTTCAAAAATATAGGTTCATGTAATTTTGACTTTTCCAAACTGATATTCATAGAAACGCCATTAGAAGATATTTTCGCTTTCTGTTTTTGACTCATCTCTGTATTCCTCCAACTTTCCATTGTTAAAACACCAGGGAAGGGGCTCTAATTTGGGACACTTACCTCGTGGGACTAATTTCTTCAACTCTTGTTCATCTCTCACGATTGCCTGGAAGAATAATTTATCATTAGAATGGTTGTACACATAATCTAAGAGATATATCAATGGTACAATAAAATTCTCAAGAGTATCATTTAGTACAGGGAGTAAGTCTATATTTTCATTTTGGATTTTAAGCTTTCTAGCAGACGTTTGTTTAGTCTTAAGCAGGGTACTTTTGAATGAATTAGTAACTTTATTTAGAGGTTTTACTTTCTGTTTTGGAGTCGATAGGATCGTGGACGTTAAAGTAGATCTCGGTATGATGTGACTGAATGAATTAATACATTGTTCTAGCATCCCAATTGCCGTACCACATTTATCATTTCTATATTGATCCATTGATAATAATAGGTATGTTAAACCTTCGAGATAATGGCTTAAAGTTTTGTTTATTAAATGGCCCTTCCCCAACTGTATACAAGTTTCATGGCACCCAACAGCAATTTTTGCATAAAATGAACTGGTCGAGGAGGCTGTTTTCAGATCGTTTGTTTGTAGATCTAATTCCTTGCTTATGTCATTGGATAAATTCCTCTTTAATTTAGATAGAGAAAGAACTAATATTGACAATTGTTGAAGTAGGTTAAACTCTGCTATCATTTCGGATAATCTTTTATACAAACCTTCATTCATAAAATTGGGAACAAGAACTTTCAAAAATTCAAGAAGCCCCAATCCTCTCTTTAGATATATCCCACTAGACATCCACGAATTATCATTATTGGCAGATAAATCATATGCACGTTGTAACATTTCTAAAGCTGCACTTTGATAGAAGAATGCGACATCGATTACACATATTATTATTTCATTCTGTAATTCTAAAGTAGTGAATTGTCTGCCTGTAGATGTAATCAATGCATTGGCATACTCTAGCAAAACTTCACTCTTAGAAAGATCGCTAAGCTCATTGTTTCCATTATGATCACCACGTACAATAGTTACTGCATTATTCCTTAAGTAATTTAGATCTGATGAAAATAAACTGGTAGCCTTGGCTTTTTCATTAAAAGGAATTAGAGACCCAAATGTCTTTTTGGAAGTGTTTAAATGGATCATTATTATTATATTCCCAACCAACGGTTGTTCTTTCCTTGAACTATTATATATAAGGGGTTTTTAATCCCTCTACATCCAAGCAGTTTCATTCCAGTTTGAAACCAAAAACCTTTAAATCTTAAAATTTCTTAAAATTTGAGTTTGAAAATTCATCACTGAAAGTATCAAAGGTCAATGTAAACACATATATTCGAATTTGATTCTTGTATTCCAGATATCTTTAGTGAACCAATTGTAATCTCTAAATCAGAAACAGAGATTAGAAGTTATACATATCAGGAGAGGATGGAATTTTTCGAGGATAACGAGGAATTAGATTTGGAGTTGCCTCAAGCCAGTGAACTATCACTTGACTTATTTGCAGATAATATAAATCATTACAGTAGTAAAAATGAAAATGGTGATGTGAAATTTAATATTGATCAGTTTTTAATGGATAATAACTTTCAGTACACTCCATTAGATACTTTAATAAGGAGTATCTCTGGTCTTACAGATGAAGCTCTTCGAAATTTGTTAAATGAAATCACAAAGAACTATACCGATTATATTCAATTTTTGAAGGTTTATAGTAAAGGTGATAATGAGCTTCTGGTGGAATTTGAAAAGACCAAATCAGACATTGAGACTTTTACAAATGGCCTGAAGCAATTGTTGGTGAAGGATGTACCGAAAATTCAAGAGACGATTGCGGATATGTGTGAGTATCTTAAAGGTTTAGATAATACTTCAAAGATATTGAAAGAGCACAATTTACTAGCCGACAAAGTGCAAAACGGTAAGAGATTAAGTAAAACTTTGCATGAAATGTGCGGCTTAGATGATATAGACGAGGTGCTATGCTCAGATTTAGTGCAAAATATTAATGAACATATCACTACTTGTAGTAAACTATTCGTTAAATTCGAAGATTTGCATTCTCCATTTTTAAGTCATTTGCATAACGAATATCAAGGGTTGGTACAGGAATTTCAAGTTTCTTTGAAAATAATCACTGAACTCTGTCTTAATAGCATTTCTATTTATCCCAAACTTTCAAAGACATTGATGAGACTCATTGAGTGAAATGCGTTATCTGTATAGAATGACATGATGATAGAGGAAACACTATATACAAGGGTGAATAAATAGTTTCTTCACAGAATTAATTAAATGGAAATACATGACTGTAACCGATACTATATGATATTGGATAATTTACCCTATATGTATGTATGTACACATAAACGCATATATATGTATATATTTTTAATAGTAATTGGTGAAGAAATATATCTTAGAATACAAGTATGATAGAATAAAAAGATTTAGTATAAAATTTAATGAATATATTTATGATCTTGGCTTTTCCTTTTTTTCCTTCCATAAAGCTAATAGAGAAACACCAGACACCTTGACAACCTTGAATCTGACACCTGGAATATCACCTTTAGCTTTACCCTTTCTACCGAACCCAGCTAATAAAACTTCATCATTTTCATCAACGTAGTTCAAGCAACCATCATTGGGGACGAAAGCAGTAACTTTCTTACCGTTTTTAATTAATTGAACTCTAACACATTTTCTAATAGCAGAGTTAGGTTGTTTAGATTCAATACCCAATTTTTCCAAGACTATACCTTTCGCATGGGAAGAACCACCAAATGGAGAAGATTTGAAGGCAGTGCCTAATAATCTCTTCTTATAGTTGTTTTCAGCCCAACGACTATACATGAAAATTTATCAGTAGATGCGTAATATAATGGCAATATTACCATGGCATTTGTCGTGTTAGTAAATAATATTCTTTTTGCATAGCTAAAATAGGCGGGATACTATAAAGCGGAAAATACACGAGATGTACCTTCCTAGATATCCGGTTACCTTATTACTGGGTTTACAACCCAACTTAAAACATACTTGTTTCTTCTGTGGACACGTAATTTTCTAGCGGAGTTTAACCCTCTTGGCTTACCTTTACCCATGTTCAACTAAATATATGTTAGAGTAGTATTGTAGTAACCAAGAAGTGTAAACAAAAAGTGACTTTAATGGAACGGCTCTAATATTCCCTTTGAAGCTTTATTACCCTTGACTTAGATCCATTTTTGGTTGTTTTCACCTCATCGCATTTCTTTCCATTAAAAATTCCATTTACAGATTTTCGAAGGCCCTGCCGTTTGTAGTGATGGATGACAGGTTTGAAGATAATAGACTTCAGATATTATTGTGGCAGTGATTTATTTATTCCTATTCGGTAATATCTGAGATTTCAGTTTCTTTACTTTCTACTTTTTGTGTCGTTTGAATTTTAAGTTGCTGTCATTTCTTTCATTTCTGAAGTGGAAGAGTTCGGGTGTCCAGATGTTCCCGTCTCGAGAGCCAAAATCTGTAAGATATCTTTTTTATTAGTGAGAACCGGAAACAATAGACCCGGGTGGAAGGTTTTAGAGGTGATCTGAAGACGTTAGGAACAAGGTTAAAAAAGGCTCGTTGAAGTAATACCAGAAGAGGAAATGCAGGATCAAATAGTGAACGGGTATACACAATTGTTGGTGGCTCGGTACTTGAAAGAAAATGGGTTTGAGGAGTCTTTGGCGGGATTTTTAAAAGAAACTTCATTGTCTAAGCATGCCTTATTGGAGGTTGATCACTTGAATCAAGATAAAAGTGAAGATTTAACAACTATTATCAGGGAACGAATTGAGTATAATGAATACAATGTGGAAGAGGAACTACGGTCTTTGAGTTTAAATAATGCCACAGACCAACCCATTGATGTAGCCAAATTTGGAATTACTAAGTGGAACCATAATGTTACATGGACGGCAGAGGCCCATATTACTACAAGTGTATTGCCACTGGGCTCTAAATTTCTTAACAGTAATATTAATAAAGATATCGCTGTTTCGATAGCAAATAAACAGTTACTTATTTATAAGGATAGGTTGAAAAAGGTAAAACATACTCTAAAACCAAAGTCTGTCATTAAATTATTTGGGTCAGTGGATAGTATTTCCTCATCCCTTAATTATGCTTGTACCATGGATGGATCTTTATATCTATTTTCTGAATCTGCCACTGCACTGGAAAATGCTTACAGAATACATCAACGAATGGTCACACATATACATTTCATTCCTATAGAACCGAAAAAGAAAGAATTTCTAATTGTGTCCACTGGAATGGACCAAATCCTGAAAGTTTCATTACTTAAAATTGGTAGTTCATGCGTTGACATACACATCTCTGAGATTGATTCTATAAGACTCAAATCTAATTGTTCTTCACTGGCTTGTCAGTATATGAATTCTCAATTATCCATGTTCTTAACTAGAAATGATTTTACTCAAATTGTTTGTTACAAATTTGATCCTGTTAATAAGAAATTGAACCATGACTATTCCATTGCATTGAACAATACCCAATTTTCTACCCATTCATTTAATGTTAGGGATTTGACCTTAATTAATGATAGAGTCCTTGCTGTAGCTACCTCTCATATCCCTTATCTACGAGTTCTTTTAGTAGAAGTACCAAGTAACCATGATTCAAATCCAGAACCTGGATGTTCGGAGGTGAAGACATACTATGATAAAGTGTTAATGAATATTGCTACCCAAATAACCAACAGTACATTATCTCAGCCCATTATCAAATACCTACCCATCAGTAACGGTCTCTTGATTGGAAATGATGATGGTTTATTTGCAATGGATTTACAAAATTATGACTCATGGTCGTTAGCAGACAAGTTAAATCTATCTAATCCACGTATTGTGAAAAATATTGACGTTTCACCAGATGGACATAATGTCATATGCACATTCAGTAATAAGTCAGTATATCTTTGGAGCATCAAAGAATAAGCATAAAATAAGAGATATAATTCCGCACTGGATCTTACCTACAGCTAAGTTGAAAGATTGGAAATAATAGACACTGATAAGTGCATCCCTAGGTTCTACTTATTTTGATAATTTAAATTTTATATAGTTATTATATATAATATATTTGTTTTTTTAATTTACATTCATTACAGTATATTATGCATTAATATATGATTAAAATTCAACGTTATGCTGATTTTGGAAAGATGATATTTGATTATTTTGGCTGAAATTATTATGGAAACCTTCATCATTTCTGTTGTTTCTATAGTTATTATTGTTATTATTATGACCGCCTCTGTAATTGTTACCTCTACCCCTCCCCCTGTAATTACCTCTGCCTCTACCTCTGTAATTACCTCTTCCTCTCCCTCTGTTACTATGAAATCTTGGTCTAACAGAAGCTTGGCCAAAGGTATCCATATTTAACTCTTTTTCCTCTTGCCATCTCATATTTGTATTAGTTTCTGCGGAAGTAGAAATTGTATCAAAGAAGGAAGACTTCTTGTTATAGAAAGTGTCATCATTAGTAGCCTCTGCATTAGAGCTAGCAGTAATATTTTCATGACTACGGTCTTGTTGTTCAGTGGCTAATTCAGGGTTTTCCTTCATAAACTTGGCGTTATTTGAGGCAAAATCAAAATCACTCTTTGGGATTTCAATCTTTTGGTTTCTAGAACGATGTTGATGGCCCTGTTCAGAACTCTTACGAGAATGCATTCTTTCATTGTTTTCTTTAATTTGGGCCCTTTCTTCTTCTACCTTTTGTTGCACTTCTTCTAAGTGTTGTTCAGTTTCAGCAGTTGGCGCATAAGCACCATATCCAGCTACTGCAGCGGGAATGTTACTAACAGGTGTTGGAACTTCGGCCTCTTTTTCAACAGGATGTTGCTCAGGTCTTGTTGTTGCTTGCAATTGAGGTTGTGGTTGTAATTGTTGAGCAACTGGAACTGGTTGGCCTGTAGGTGGCAAAACTGGATGCACATCTTCTAAACTCCTCTAATATACTTAAATCTTTCACATCATTACCATTGAATTGGACATTTTGATAGACTGTAGGGTTGGGAAAGATTTCTTCTGGTCCCCAATTCTTACGACCTTCAGTACCAAAACAACGAACATTACTCAATGTAACTGTACCCTTCTCTGAATCGATGTTTTCTAATAACCCAACATATCTGTTGTCGGTAACCGAGATCAATGAAATAGTCTTCCCAATATACTGTGACATGCTTTCTGAGCCTTACTTGATATTTTTTTTATAATTTGGGGCTTCGTATCTCAAAACAATAAAAAAAAAACTACCTCGTGTTTATCTGTTCACTTTCAAATTGAGCAAAGATAAAACTGTGTCAATTCTGTGGTGTTGTTACCTTTCAGTGAGATAATGATCGGTATCTTAAAGGAGTTTGGTTGGTGTCAACTTAGAGGAATTGCTATTTCTTTAAACTTATGGAATTTTCAAAACCTGGCGATACCGTGGCAAACGATATTTGGTGTGACATAAAATAGTGGGATCTGGGAATCAGAGATCCTGATAAATACGCCACAAGTTCAAATTCCATTAGACATTCCGCTTCAGACTTTAGATTACTTTCATCCCCGAAATATTTATTTGAAAAAATTGATTATTACAGTACTCTCTTTATTTTAATAATAATTTTTACGCCAGTGACTGGTTTTCCTAGTACATGATATTACTGGATAGAGTCACAATATCCTAATACTCTTATGTAAAGTAACGAATCTTTTATATGTATGATCTTAATGGAAGTAGGCTCGTATATATGATTATTACGATAGACAATATATAGATTATCTAAATGGTGGTCTCTTGCCAACTGCCTTGGGTTTCGTAGATGGTTTCGTTCGAGAAAGCCTATTCACTGTAGAATTTGTCTGTAGTTGATTAGTCCTAGTTGGAGCAGTCATTAACGTAGAACCATGGGTTACCCTTCTAGCACGACCCCCTAATGAATATCTATTAACAGTGTGCTGGCTGTTTCCCTTCCCCATATACTGTGGTCTCAAAAGATGCGTTGAGGGATTACTGTTTCTTATCACATTTAAAATTGATCTCCTTCTATATCTACGATCAACATTCTCATCATGTATGATATCTTGTTGATTATTTGCATTCGCAGGGTTCATGACGAAAGATGCTTCACTACTATTGTCATCATCATTTTCAATATCATCACTGTTGTCATTCTTTGCGGAAGTGTCAAAAGTGTTCATTGACTTTAGTGGCCTATTGACAGGTTGTTTGGATCTATTGGGTAATGAACGGCCTTGATTCATTGTTTGATGTGTCTGTTTCATACGCTTGGTATTATCTACGGTGAAGAGGGGTTTACTAAACTTATTCACCAAAGTATTACCAGATGGTTCAATGGGAGTAATCTTATTTTTATTAAAATTCTTTATATCCGATATCTCTTGTAAAAGACTGTTCCTTTCAGTATCTAGTTGCTTTAATTTATTGATTGTAGACATTTGTTCTTGGACATCGTTGGGGATACCAGGGAATAAGAGACAGGATGAAGTGCAAATTATCCCATACAATAATGATCCAAAAGATTCATTTAAATCCACTAGGTTGTTGTGTATATTGTTCAGCCTATCAAAATTACTTTCCAACGTAAGAACAGAATCGTGAAGATCCGTGAGTTGAGGGCCTAAATATTTCTGTAACATATTAAATTCATCATTCTGTTCGCCTATACTGATCTGACTACTATTTCTCATACTCCCATTGCCACTCAGATAAATATCATGACCCACTCCGCCTAATGATGATCTTCTAGACCCTGGATTACTGTTTGCGGATAGCTTATACTCTGTCCCAGTAGTGTTTCTAGTTTCTTTGATATCACTCATAGTACAATGCTTGCTATATTTCAATTCACCGTGCACAATGGTAATAAATACGTTTGGCAATTTTGCTTGGCAACAGCTGATATGTTTGATCCTTCTTTTTCAAAGTGTGGTTGTTTGTTTATATCAAGGTTTCTTTCAAGATCTTCCATAAATCAATTTGTTTATTCTATTTTTCATATTGTTTTTTCTTAGAAAAATTGAAGAGAGACGAAAGAATATCAAGCGACAGTAAATAACTCTACCCCACAGACGTTATGAACCCATCATTTGTGCTGAATTAGTCATGATCATTAAAAAGTGAATATATACTTATGTCATATATGTTTTAGTTTCTATTTCTTTTCTTATTAACAAGTACAGTACTGGAAAGACAATACAAATCAATATTCTCAAGAATACCTCTTGGCATGTCTCAATTTATCCTGCTTCAGTTGTAATTGTGAGACAACGTTACCCTTCCACCAGTACTTTCGTAACGCCACTACTAGGAAAATTGTACTCATAAATGATAGACCATACCATGTAACTAAATATTGTAAATGGTTGTTCCTTAAATCAATAGTAGGCTTTTTTCCAATTGGCACACCAGCTTTCATAAATTGCCATTCTGTGAATTGAGAACTTAAATCTTCTTCCTTATTGGAGTTAGATAACGTATCCTCTACCGGTTTTGCGCCGTTATTCTTCATTGAAGACCAAAACTTCCAGAATGGAGCCTTTTGATCAGTACCCTTCTCGGTATGTTGCTTTACCCATTCTGGATGATCCGACATATCATATAATGCTTGAAAATTAATCGGTTTACACCCAACAGTCTTAGCCATATCATATATATCTGCCACTTGCCATAATCTTGATTCCTGATCTGTCTTCTCCCATTGGAATCTCCCACGAACCTTCGGTGGACGTACTAGGCAAACTATTTCAATATCTCGACTTGGATCAGGAATAGATAAATGATGTAGCGTTCTATTCTCTGGTGAGACATGTTCTTCACTAATCCACCCACGTTCAACTAATATCTTCTCCTCAGTATCTGACCTAATAAATGGGGTGTACAACACGTAACCCTTCTCACCATTCTTCACTCTAGGTCCCACAAATATCTCCTCCTCATAAACAAAATGACCCTTAACTTTCACTTTACGATATTCCCAATCTTCACACATATCTTCAGTGAACACTTTAGGTAGATTGATTGGTGGGTATGTCAGTTTAGTTTCACATTCGGCGATTAGTTTTGTCTTCCAATCTAATCTTCTCATTTGCCATGTACCTAAATAGAAAGAAATGACTGGCATGGCAACCATTAACCCAAGTGCAATCTTTTTACCCAAACCACCTTTAGAACGCCGTTTACTCTTACTAGTGCTTCTATTATTTATATCATTTGGATTGTTGTGAGACTTAATTGGTTTCCAATCTATCGTAGATGTCATAGCATGTCTCTTCAAGGGGAAAGGACGGATTAGAAGTCTACTCGTACACAGCGGTAGGTCTGTTTCTTTCACTAAAATCTTTCTCAACACCCTAGTAGTCAACATAATAATAATGTTTTTGGTTCCTCACTTAAAATATATATACCAATTTTCCTTCTATGGTTTACAGTCGTCTGAACATTTTCAATATATATTTACTTTAGATTTTAGCCTCTCTCTTCTAAGGGGAACTCTCTTCTTTTTTTTTTTTACTCCGATCTGAATATTTACGCGGTTAAAGCAAAAGATAACTAAAATATATATGAAGATCAGATACCTGAAGAGATATTATAGAAAAGTCTATAGAAATTAACATCTAAGATCTACTGGATACGCATATATAGATGTTGTTTCGTTTATAAAACGAGGGAAAAAACAACAAAAAGGGCGCACAAAAAATTATAACGCTCTATTTTTATGTGGTTCAAAACCAGCAGAATTTGGTATTATTATCCCATATCACATTGTCAGAAGTGTATCCAGTTGGAGGTCTTACTGCACTCACTGAACCGTTTGTTTTATAAATTTGTGATTTATCCTCTACTTCGTTCAGCAGTTTATTTAGTTCGGGGTAATCTTGAATAGGTATTTCTTCATCCCAAAATTGAACTTTAGTCAAGTTTGTTCTTTGTGCTTCTAAGATGGCATTACCAATCAATTGTTTTAGTGTGTCCTCCTTTGGTTTACCGTTGTCCGATATATATATCTTAGTCACTACAAGAACTTTATCATTCCAATTATGGTGCCATATAACATGACTTTGGTCCGGAAGAGCAAATCCAAAGGGTAATTCTTCTTCACCGTTACCTGTCTTCTTCATGATAAATACATCACGTTCTTGGAACCATTTAAAAATATCTAAATCTGGTTTCACAGTGAAAATAAATTTATTTGGATTCTCTTTAGCCAATTTGTAAAGACTCTTTTCAAATTGGGCATCATGCAAAGCTACAAGATCTTCGTATCCATTAAATTCCAAATATCTACCTTCCTTTACCACATTATTGTCACAATAATTGGTCAAAAATTCGTCAAATTTAGTGATATGATGTAAAGGAACATGTAAAGAATGATAACCAAACTTTTCATAGTAATTATCTACTTCACTATAAAGATTAATGACCAAATTTTTAATTAGAGGAGATTTATCCCCGTGATTCTCTCTTAAATCGTCATAGAATTTGTTTAAGGATGTGATCATTTTTCCTGCATAACCTCTACCTCTATATTTTTCTTCAGTAAAGACGCCACCGATACAAATAATCAATGCTGGTTCAATTTTCCCCTTAGTGCCAGGATGTATACAATAACCTATTCTATTCAAAGTTTCACAACTTGAAACAACTTGAGAACATTTACCTGTGTTTGGTATATCTAGGTCTTTCAAGACGAAATATTTTATACCTAACCATTTTGATCCCTCGGGATACATATCTTGAATCTCTGGAGTTTGATCCTTAGTAGCAATATCAGTGGAACCTAGTCTTTTTTCTCTTTCGGTATAATCTTCTCTAGTTAATAAACCTTTCCATGCTTCAGCGTTATTCATATGTGTAAATTGCCTGATCTCATCATCGTCATAATTAACAAAAGCCAAATTATCTGTGTTTGACATTTTGTGTTTAATTTTTATCGACAGTTTAGATAAATTCTCCTTCACTATATATTTAGGAATATTGTTTTGAATACTTTAGGTGACACGTTATCTCACTCTGGCAAAGGTACACGAAATATGAATCTGAAAAAATAGTCAGGTATACTCTTGGGCTTTTAATCAAATCTATTTCTAGAAGTTATAATAATGGTAATTTTCCACAAACTGTAATTAGTATTTATAAAAGATATCCACGGCAGGAATGTGTGGTTAAATATAGATAATAAATACAGTCAAATGGGAGTTTATTCAATTATACCATTAAAGTTGTAGTATTGATGATGTGCCGCATAGTTCCAATGTTCCGTGGGAAAAAATCCAAAATTCCGATGGATGAAAGTTTCTGGCTACCCGCACACTTTCCAAAAAATCCGGCAAAAAATAAATATCTCCCGGGGGCGAGTCGAACGCCCGATCTCAAGATTACTTTGTAAGAACTCGTGGTTCTTCTCACATTACAGTCTTGCGCCTTAAACCAACTTGGCTACCGAGAGGAAATTTGTTATTTTGAAAAAATTTAGTCGTTCCTTTTATAGGCTAGATTTGGTCACTACCTGGTCAATTTTAGAAGGAGTTATGCTTAGATATTACCCAAATTCAATTTATTATAATGGTAATAAACTTACTAAATACAAAAATTGAGAGAAAGTTGGTCCACTTTTGTCAAATATACGCTTAAATTATTTGTGATGTCTGGGTGCATAGACGCTGTCGTTTATTTATTTTGGACATCTAAATTTGTTTACCTCCGGACAGGCCATCCAAAGCTTTTTAAAAATTACTGAAAATATGTAAAACCTGAGGAAACTGAATTGACCAGCTGATGGTACTGTTACGAAAAAAAAAAGAATATGGTTTTGAAGAAGAAGTAATCATCAAATTATTGTAAAAAAATTATAAAGCTTTATAGTGTTCAAATTTTTGAAAACTCTGCATTTTCCTTTGAGGAAATGACTGTTGCTATGGTAACCGTTGTGAAAAATATCCTTTACAAAATATTGAATTTACTAGTATTCCAGCACAAAAGATTTTTGAAATAATAAAAACCTCGAAGGACCACAGGGAAAACATTAAGTTAAATTCTAAGTGCTATCAACTCCAATATATCACTGTAATAGTATCGTAACGATGTACATGAAGTGGTGTGTCTTCTTTGGAGAAGTGTTATATCTGTCTCATTTCGTTGAGAATCAAAGTATTAAAAAAAGTGTAGTTGTCCAAATAAAGATGATGACCAGCATCAGGTACTACCATGACTCTACTTTTCCCTAGTTTATTCCTTGTTAGATATTCTGTTACACGATTTCCTCCTGATATATTCATCCAATCATTCTCACCGTACAACCAAAGCCAATCTGAGTCTTTATCCCACTTACATTCTGTGGTGGTTATTCTTCTTTCAATTGAAAATTTAGGATCACCACCACATTTTAAAACGAATGCCAGTAAGTACTCACCACAACCTTGTTTGTTGAAAATTGCATAAGAATATTTATGTAAGGCCTCAAATTGGTTTAATGAAGCTATTTTTTTAAACCGCCTATAGGACCAGGCACTCGTTAATTTGGAGCCCAAAATATGAGAATTCCTTACCAATGAGAATGGCGAGGCGTTCATTTCCCATAACTTGGCAAACCACCAAGGTGGTTTCCTGTCAAGTCTTTTTAGCGTCCCATTACAAATACCTGCAGGAGAACAAAGTATCAATTTTCTAAAATGCTTGGGGAAAGCGGTTTTATACAAAAACATAAGGTATGCCCCTAATGAATGTGCAACAACGACATTATTTTCTGGGTGCTCTAATAAATTCCTCTTCTTGAACCAAGTATGAATATTATTATGAAACCAAGCTTCTACGTTTCTTGAATCATCTGTTGGATATTTAAATGGGAATTTCGTTCTTGAAGAGTAACCAAAACCTGGCAGATCCACATAATGAATACACCATTCATTCTCTAATACTGGAATTTTCTCCATATTTTTGAGGAAGAACCCCATACCTGCCCCATACCCATGAATAAAAACC
>JAJLXW010000558.1:25817-52399 GCA_030571515.1 Monosporozyma aquatica
TTTTTTTTTTTTCAGAGGTGAACAATAAAAATTTTAAGACACATAAAGAAGAAGACACTTTACACTGTAATCACTACTACACTTTTCATCAATAGCGATTAATCCCAAAGTAGTAAAGTTCGTATATCCCCATTTCGTAATTGGTTACAACCATGTTTGCCGAATTGCCCGTTGTGTTTTTGTTGCTGTCACATTTGTTGACATTTGCATTTGCCAAATCTTCCGCAGGAACCAACTCAACCTCATACATTTCCATCCGTACTAAAGATGAAATAGACTATCGATTATCCTCTTCACTAGACGTAATAAACCATGCTACTATGGACCAACCTATTGTGGTCTTTGAATTTGAAAAGTTTAAAATTATTGACTCCATGACCGCTGAAACAAATATTGTCAAATTAAATCAATATCAATTTTTGACTCAATTCTTTGAAAACCATCTAACCAATGTATTGGATGATGAACCTATCTTAGAGAGACCCAATAGTGACAAAGTTGCCTTCTTTAAAATTAAGAATATTGAACAAAGTGGGTCTAATATGTTATATGATTTCCCAGTAGAAGATTATAATATTATTTGGTTTAAATTCACAAAGAAGAGTTACGATTTGGCTGAAATTAATGACTTCATTGAAAGTGCTAGCATTTTCCTTGAAGAATATTTAAATGTTAACATTGACATGTTAATTAACACTAAAGATACCATTCCATTAGAAGACTTAGACGAGATTATCGTTGAATCCAAACAAGATGGATTTGATTATGATAACACTGTGAAACAAGACGAAAGTAGTTCAAAAGGTAACAAGGATGATAAAGAGACGGAAGGACAGAATGATGATTCTTTAAGTAAGACTTGGACAGAGGGGTTAATTATGTGTTTGGTTGTATCCTTACTTCTATTAGGAATCCTAGTAGTAGCCATGTCCTGGATCACCAGTATTGAGATCAGTTATTCTGCTTTAGATAAGCCAACTAATCCTATCAAGAAGACCCAATAAGCAGTAACTTCGAGGTACACTGATTGTTTTTTTTTTTCTCTCATGAACTATATATATAATATAAATAAATATGTATATTCTCTTTCAGTCTGTATAACCTCATTACTACCTTCGTAATATCCTTACAATCCTATCCCAAAATTAATACATAACATTATATGATTCTTTATGATAATAGGACACAGTATTTAGTCCTTCTTCTTTTCATCTGTTTCCACTTTGATATCCTCAGTAAATGCCACTACAATAAAGGCAATCAACACCACATTAGCAGCCAATGCTGCTAGCCCTCCAGATACTATTGAATTGGAAAAGAAGTAATTGGATAGGAAGAAAGTCAGTAAGGGCAATGCAATCATACATGCCGTAGCAATAATTAATTTCTTGATCACCGAACGAGGAATATCCACTGCCATTTTCTTGTAGTTTTTTTCTTTAATTTTTTTTCTTTCTTAATTAAGTGAGTGGTTAACTATTAATACTAACTTTCCAACACAATTGGTCAGTATTTACGCGAGACTGAAGCAGCTCACCTTCAAGACTTTTCATCGAAGTGGGTTATGTCAACTTTATCACATTGAAAAAAAAAAAAAATAATTCCATAAATTAAGAAAACCTTTAAAATTTCAAGCATCAAACTGAAAATTTTAAGAGTACTATGTGAGTTACAAAGAAATAGGTCATGAACGGTGGAAACCATATTTTTAACCCTCATAACCACGTTGGCTCAAGGAGTATTTAGAACAGCTATCAAATATGGTTCAACAATTAAGTCTGTTCGGTTCTATTAATGATGAGGCCTACGATTTATTCTTGGCCACAATGACTACTTCCTATGGTACCGCCCCCATCATGTTTGCTAATCTTTCCACAATGTGGAAACCTGATCCTGAATATGAAATTGCTGAAGTAAATGTGAAGAACCAACTGATGGAACAAACGAGAATAAAAGTTAGTAAAGATATGCCTATGGAAATGATCACTAATATAAATGGGAAAATTATAGATTATAAATTACTACCCAATTTAAACACAGATACGTTACCAATTGATCCGATTTTAATTGATAAGATAATAAATAATCAATTAACTACATCGATAAGTCATTCAAACTTGAGTAATTGGGCATTTGCCATTTCAGATATCCCTGCTGCGGGGAGTAACAGGAAAGTGTCCATGCAAACCATTACTGAATCCATTATATTGGAGACAGCAGGTCCGAATGCCTCATTAAACCAATTTATGAGGGAATTATACTATGTCCCAGATTATCAATATTTAACTCTGGGGGTTAAATTTTATTTGAAACATAACATCTTTGTAGAATTACATAAGGTTTGGGATGTGAATTCAAGGAGACAAATAACACAAAACGGTTATCTGATAAAAGCTTATACCAATGCTAACAAAGCAACAAATTTAGATCAAATTAATCACGGAGAACAACAGTTATTGAATTTACAAAGGCAGCTACAAGGTTATGTCGATTTGAAAATGCCCGATCGTAAATCTATGGACAGCAGGTTGCAAGAATGACTAAAATATACTAAGTAATGATAGATACGGTGTTTGTAATAAGTTAAAAATATTCTGATTTTTTCTTTGTTTATTTCTATTATACAGGTAGAATGCTTATGTAGGATATGAAAGTAGTTACATTAGAGTTGAAAAAAAAAAACAAGAGCTTGTGCCGTCTTCATCTATTTTTTATCCAATTTTTCCAACTTCTTTTTGGTTTTTTGTATTTGTTTCTTCTTCCTCTTTAAGTTTTCAATCTTTTCATCCTTCTTGGCATTAGAATATTGCATCTTCTTATAAAGTTTACGTTGCTTGTTACTCATCATGATCATCTTCATTTCCTTTTCTTCTTCTGCCTCAGTTTTTTTTCTCTTCTTATTCTTGTTCTTGTTGGCAGATTCATCGATCTTGGCTTCACTATAAGTAATACCTTGAGCTTCCAACTCTAATTCCTTTTGTGCCACAAGTTCTTCAGTATCGTCATCATCATCATCATTGGTAATAGCAGCAGGAGTGGTTTCTTTTGAATTATCTTCTTCATCCTCCACATCCCGTTCAATTTCACTTTCACTTTCACTTTCACTTTCACTAGATTCCTCATCATCACCTTCCTTGGTTTCATCCTCAGCCATTGGATCATAACCAGTGGCATCACCCCATGGGGAAAGATGTGGTGGTAATGGTTCACCTGGCAAATATAAATTAGCTGGTACTAATTCAGCTTTGTTAATACAATCAAAAACCCATTGTGGTTGAATATAAGTTCTACCGGCAACTTTATTCTTTAATACAGGTCTATCTACAATTTGATGAGTGACCTTGGATAGATCAATATCATTTTTGTTATCTAATTGATCTAAAGTAACTTCACTAACAACAGATCCACCAGCAGATAAGATTAAGAATTCTACGACATCTAATGGTACTTCTCTACCGACATAAAATACAAAATCAGAGAATAGAGTAGCCACTGGAGAATCAAATTGACTTGGCTGAGCCAAGATGTCACCATGATTCTTGTTTTTGTCTTCAAAAGTATCTAATTGAACTATATCAACGTTCTCTTCTACCTCTGGTTCTGCTTCTTCGTTTTGTTTATCTTCAGTTTGATCATTATCAGCATTTAAAGCGGATTTCAAAGTATCAGCATTTATTGTTTGAACATCCTTTTGATTGCTCTTATTGTTGTCGGTGATATCTTCAGGTTGTAATAAAGAGTTTTTTTCATTTTGAGATTCTAAGATATACGAAGAAATACCGCTTATTATCTTATCCTTTTCTAAATCAATCTTTGGTGGATACACTAAATCACTGTCAGTGTATAATTTGTAAAGAACAAAATGCAATAAAGTGGAATAAAATTCTAAGAAAGTAACCATAATTCTGAAATCAATATCTGTTGGAATATTTTCCGGGAATTTGTATGGTACTACCCATCTAATATCTTCACCTCTTACCGATGCTTGATAATAGACACCTTTAATGGACACAAAGACTTTTCTCACAAGACGTTCCTTGGCTACAAAGGCTAGCCATTGGTTACAAAGCTTTTGAGCATCTTGAATGATCTTAGAAGACACTTGGTTAGTGGAAGGTAAATTGGCGAAGAGGAATAACATATTTAAAGCATCATCAATGTCTCTTAAGGCATCAGGGAAACTTGGATAACGTTCTTTAATGATATGATCCAATGTGTATGTGGATCTATTTTCTTCTAATCTCTTAGCAGCAGAGACTTCACCTCTGCCAAGGGCCCTGGTTAATTTCTTAGCGAAGGTCTTATGCTCTCTAAATTTAGCTAGAACAGGTTCATGCATTAAATATTGAATGTCCTTGGCGAAATAGAACGTGGTAGGAGCAGTAGACCCCTTGTTGGCCTTCTTTTTGTTTCTTGGTTCTCTAGGATAGATACCTTTAAAGATACATAATCTTCTGAAATCAGCCAAAGACACTTGTAACTTCTTCACAGCCTGGGTTCTAGTAATGAAGTTCTTGGCATTACCTCTTGTGTTCTTCTTCTTGATTCTCATGTTTGGTTAAAATTGCTTAGTATATCGTCGTATAAAGGTCCACTAAAACTCCACTGGATCAAAGTGAATACCTACTTACGTCTACTAATAACACTCTGTTTTAAGTACAGATTATGCAGAGTCCTCATTGCTCTGAAACTTTTTTTCGAAGCTCATCTCATCGCAAAAATTTTTCAGAGAGGTTACCCGAATATTTCGGTGAAGTCACATGATCTTTTTTCCCCTAAGTGTATTTCTATGATCCTACTACGATTAAAGAGAACCCTTATAAGGTGTGACTAAGAGCACCTCATAAGGATCCCAAAACTGACATGAACATGGTGTTGCTAAGTATCGTGAAGGCAGGGATTCCACTGCGGTTATCTATATTGCCTCGATGTTATTGTGTGATGACCAAGGGTGCTGAAATAAGATCGAAGTTCCAGTCGAAGGCCGATATAGCGGACTTCTTCGAGGATAACACATGGGACGGCCATACTTTGTTGAAGCCAGAGGAACACACCGCGAGTGCTATGGATACTACCGAGGTGCCCTCAGATGAGACCATACATAAGTTGCTGAAATTATCGGGACTGTCTCGAAAGGGTGTAGATATGGAGAAAACGAGAGCTACACTTGCCAACCAGATCAAATTCATTAACATATTACAAAGTATAGAGTTAACTGACAAAGAATCGAAATATGACACGACAGATGCTAGATTAATACCCAGAAATTCAAAACCCTTGAAGTACGACGATTTGGTAGGTTTAGTTGATGCTCAAAAGAATGGAAAACAAGGGAGTGAAATTGCAGGGTCTTGGAATCCTACCTCTTTGGCATCGAAAACTTCTAATAACTATTTTGTCCTAGAAAAGGGTCTTTTGAAGAACAGGAAATAGATGAGAGTCGATTTCACTAATGTCATCTAGCATATCATTTATGTAACATATTTGTCAACTATACGATATATATATATTCTTATATTTTTATTTACATGTTAATATACCTTTAAGCAACAAGTATGACAAATGTTAAAACCATCTTGAAGATGAAGAAGAGCCTGAATGTAGTCGTCTATTAATTCTACGTCTTCTTTGTTCCACTTTTTTATGGATTAACCAACCATAAAGCACACCAATGGCAGATCCACCTAAATGAGCAGCATAATCAAACGACCCCCATTTTAGAGCACATCCTGCTGCATTCCATACTACAGAGGCTAAAAAGGCTACCCATGCTCCACCAGGTATTGGAAAAACAAACAATAAGATCTTCGCATTGGGTATTAAATACGCAAAACAACCAAAGACACCAAATAATGCACTACTAGCTCCCAAACTGGGTCCAATAGTCATCATTTTCGCCAATACTGGGTACCACATGGAAAATAATGATCCTGCAATGGCCCCATTCATATAAAGAGAGAAGAAATTAGCTGTACCCAACATAGACGCCAAAGATGTACCAAAGGACCATAGTGCTAACATATTCATACCTAAATGCCAAAATTCTTGATGAGAGAATGCACTCCCGATAATTGACCATTTACTACTCAATTGATTCTTTTGTAATAGCATATATTTTTGTAAGAAGGGCCATAACTTTGGTGCTTGCCATAAACCAAACACGGCGACGTTGATCCCTAGAATGGTATATACAAGCTCTTTAGGTCGGTTACGGAAGTATGTAAATGGTGGGATGTATTCAAAGAGTAAATGTGATGTCAAAAAGATACCCACCATGGCAGATACACCAATCGCTGTAAGCTTACCTAGAGAGTCTCTTGGTTTGTTGTATCCATTATAATCATTTTGCTGATATTGTTGGAAACGATTTAATCTAGTATATCTATCTGCTAAGTCATCTTGCCAATTGACCCTCTGAACAGATGATATGCTGAATTGTCTTATTGAATAATTCAGTAAAGCTGAGACCTTTCCATTAGGTATATACGGACTAGATCGTATCAATTTTGTTGTCCCCACAAATGGTAAATCCCTAGTTAAAGTCCTTGTTATTGGGGTAGAAATAAAACGGCTTGACGTATATGCAAAACCTCCTCTTGTTCCCGTTAATAACCGGCTACCACCAAATATTAACATAGTTAACTTAACTTATCTTCAGATGGTAGTCTGACTTTCAAATTTGTTTATAGTACACTTTCACCTTAAAACTCCTTTTGGTTCACTTTAATGAAACCTCTTGTAGTTAATTTTTAAAAGAAAAACTTGACTAATTCAGAAAGAGGCACTATAGTGGGCAAGACACACATTATATGTCCTTTCCACGTTCTATATTAAGGTCCGTATATACTATCCAATGTACACGTATATAGAGAGCTCAAGTTTCAAACTCAATTAGATCAGCTTCTTGTGGCGGCATTATCATACTCACTGGTCTCTGTTTTGGAGCATTCTGAGGTTTAGAACCTTCAGCAAAATCCTGGAGTCCTTCCTCCTCTACCCAAGGATTATCCAGCAGAGCATTGCTTTCCGCATCTTCGAGTCCATTTTCCTCATCTGCATAGTTGGTGAAATCGTCTATATCTTCATATTTAGAACTTGTGATTGTGGCTGCTTCAAGTATGCTGCTATCTGTGCCCTCAGTTGATGCTGTTGTACCTCTAGTAGCCACAGAATCAACACGGCGACGGACTTGTTGAGCAACCCTTCTACCATCGGCTATAATGCCGTCAAACATACCGCGTAAGGCATTGCCTCTGTCATTATTAGCACCAAAATTCTTATCTACGTAAATGGATGACCTTAAGGTCTTAGCGAAGAACAATTCGTATGTTTCATCAGCCAAAATAATCATTCTAAAACTGGCTAAATCTAATGTCTTAGGATGTGCTGGATCTAATGCAGCATTAGCTCTAATGGACTGGAAGTTCTTCTTCTTTACCTCCTTAGAATGGGATGTTTCTGCTTCATCATCAGAAAGATCAATTAAATTGATATCATCAGCCAACTCAATAGTCTTTGCATATTCAAATGATCGTTGCAAAAAATTACTAGCAGCTTGTAGATAACGTTCAGATTGTTCAGCCTTATATTTTTCTTCACTAACCTCATAGTTTGCAGGTAGTTCTATTTGTTGGTCATCTTGGATTTGTTGTAATTTCTCTTGTGCTATCCGTTCGGCGATATCATCCTCAATCGAGCGTTGTGTCAAGGTATCGATAATCCTGCCACTTTTCCATGGTTCAGTCAATAGGAGTAATCCTTCAGAAAGCTGTAAGACTTCTTCCCTTTGAAGTTCGCCATCACCATCATTATCATATAATGAGAAGAAATAATTGATGGACTCCATCAGATCTGGTGCCAACAGTTTATCCAAACCAGCAACAATATCATTTAAAGTCAATTCATTCAAGTTAGCACTATCCCAATTATGGAATAAAGTCTTTAGGAAACTTGCTCTTTGGTTAACAAATGCAGGATTGGTTTCTTGGTTTATCTCTCTAGCCCATTCACAAAGCCTCGTCATGAACTGCACAAAAATATCAAATGTCATACTAGAGGAGCCAGTGCCCATGCTAATTTTATGTGTTTCAATGCTTTGATAATAGATATCATAAATATTTGATAGATTTTCGTCTGTTAAATTGAAAACTCTGGGTAAATGACGTAATTGTGTTTTCTTTACAAAAGTTTCAATATTTTGGAAGATACCTTTCTTGTATTTGTTTCTTTCCTGTAAAATCTGTGAATCAGTGACCACACTGAATTCTTTAAAAGCTATCACTAAAAGTTCTTGGAATTTCGTTATTCCTCTGTACTTTACATCTGGTGAATCTGGATGAGCACTATCACCTAATGTTCTAAAATAGTTTTTAATTATGGCAATAAACATACCATCATCATCTGCTTGTAAAATATCATCTGCATTAATTTTTAAAACTGCAAGGGCAACTTGGAATAAAGTCTTTGAACCATTCAAAAAGAAGATATCCATAATACGGATAGCATATTCAAGAGGCATGGATGTATAAAACAGAGATAGAAACCATGGTAAAGAAACAATTGATAATTGGATATCATGTTTCACAATGTAATCCCATAAAACAGGCAGTTTCTCCTCCACGAAAGATTCAAATACCTTTTGATCAAGTAATGTACCGTACATTGTTTTTGAATAATAACCCGGGACATAGATATCACAAATATTGCAAAGACACCAGAATGCTTGTTCTTCAGTCAAATAAATTAATAATGCTGCACAGACAATATTCATCGCTTGGCAATAACCAACATCGGGGTTCTTCCATGAATAAGCTGTTAAAACATTTCTCAGTCTCTGGATACCTTCTGAAGTCTGATATGCCGAATACTCTGGTAAAGATCTTTTCAAATCCTTCTCGATTTCTTCGATGGCTTGGGAAGTTTTACCCTCATTATCTTGCAATATTTTATCATAAACTCGTTCGTTAGCATGACGTAAGTACATGGCACCTGAGCAAAGATCCCAAATTTCTCCTCTGATTCTATTGGGCAATCCCACCCTTACCAGCTTGTGGAACCATGGATTTTTGACTATAGCCAAGTTTTCACCATTACTGACAAAATATTCGAACCATAATCTCAATTTCTTCTTCTCTCTTGGTACGTCTAAAGGACCTGGATATTTAAACTTTTGGCCCAATCCGGCCCTAGGTGGTTGCAAACCTTTTAACTTTAATAAATTTTTATTAATAATAAATTCAGAATAACATGTAGATAGAAAAGTCGGTAATGTTTTGGCTCTGGGAATGTTCGCCTTCAAATTCTTCTTTAATTGTTCACAAAATTGTTCTGATCTGTAACGAAGTCCAATAAACTGGACTATAATTTGACTCCCAGAGTATAATGTGATGATCAATGCAAAAGCATATGCGGCAGATGGAGATCTTTCCATTTTCTTTATTGTCGATATATTCACAATCATTTCACAGGTAGTTTGATCCATTGAATCCTTAAATACGAGGAAGTGTGGCGTCACATAAAGTCTACCAGAAAATACATAAGCTACTTTCTCTTGGTTTGCTTGCTTACTGTTTATTATAGATTGTTTCTTCTTATTATGAGAATCATGGACACTTACAAACGATACATCAGCATTTGTATCATCTTGAATGTTTTCCCCCGGTGGAAGTTTATATTCCAGTTTAAACTTCTCATCTCTTGTAACCGTAGTGCCAAAACTCTCTGTTATTTTATCGAGAAAAGTGGTTTTCTGACGCAGGACATTTAGGAATGACATATTAGTTTATATTGTAGCTCCTATTAGGAAAATTTTTCAACCGTTACTTAATTGAATTGGGGTCTTTTGGAACTGAGCTACACTGGTGTTTCTCGCCTTATCTTGATTGACCAATGATAGTCTAAATATATAGTTACTGATTTAATACATCCCAATTATATATATATATCTTCGAATCAAAAAACCCTTGCAGGTAAAGTGATTTTCCATAATTAAATATGTAATTTCTGAAATTTCCCATATATTATTTTCAGATCGGTATATATAAAAAAAAAAGATGATGCACTGCTGCTACTCCTAAAAGAGATGAGATCTTCATGAATCCAAACCTGGAGGATTCATGGTTTAAGGACTGAGTATATTAACTTTAATTCCGTGACTGAATGTAATGTTTTTATTCCAGTAGATCGTATGTGAGTGCTTGCAATTTCTGATACTTATTTAAAGATTGATTGGTATCTTCTGTTCCATTGCTTGACCAAGAACTAGCTCCATCATTTGAGTCATCTCATCATAATTGTGTACAGGATTAGCACATGAGTATACAATTCTTAATGTAGAAATGTAATGGGCTTTGAAAAGTTTATCATAGGTCCCAAGGTCAATTCCATTAAGCCACCCATTAACCAAAGGATAGAAGAACTTGCCGGCATGTTTACGGAACTCATTCTTCTTTACTCCTTTCTTTTCAGCTGTTAATTCGAGCTTCTTAGATCTCCATCTGGTAGTACCTGTTCCAATTATTTGACCAGCATGTGATCCATCAGTACTGTTGTCCGAGATTTCTTCAATTTGCCTTGCTCTTTCTGGACCAGCTGGAGGTACGTCCCATGGCAACCTCTTCGATGGGAAGTCATAATGTGGTTTGATGACATTCTCATCGTCTATACCACGTAATTCTCGACTTGCTAAACCAATACAACTTAAAATAGACATTCTTTGCTGTAGCGAAAGATCAGTGGTAAATAATATCTTAAACAGATCGTCAATTTTATCGGGAACAACAACAAGTATACTAATTAATGCATTTATCCTCCACTGTTCAAAATCTTTCTGCTCAAAGTTATTATTCAAAGTGACAACATTTTTCATTAATTCTTCAGCGTAATAGCTGACTTCCAAGGGAAGTAACCTCTTTTGTCTTACTAATTTCACTGTATGTTTCAATAAATATACTAAATCACTTCTCTGTTGCGGGTTACTGCCCTTAATATATTCATTTAATAAGTCTTTCAAGAATACGATATGTTTCCTCTTTGTCCCCGGAAGATTATCTATCTCCTCATCATCGCTATCTTCATCATCACTGTCATTTAAGGTTAATCCTGTTATTTGGTTAGACATAGTAGTCACCCTGGTGTCACCAATAGGCACCACTTTCCTCTCTTGTGGTTCATTCAATGATTTAAAGTCGATATCAGATGAATTATTGGCCAATACGATATCAGGAATATGTATTTTAAAATCACTTTCATATTTTAAACCATCTTCGGTTAAAAACTTGGCTAGAAACATTGTCCTCTCCCTCATATCACTATCTTTGTTCTGTAATCTATAGGTAACACAATCTAGGAATTTTTCATGATGGGACAACTCTAGTCTTTCTTCCTTACAAAAGTTATATTTTAAACAGATAAATAATAGCTGAGCAATAGTATTATCATTTTCATTTTGTACTTCTTCATCGATAGTATCCAAATATGCGGACGAATCTTTAAAATGGTCAATCAAAATCTCGACCAGTTTTTTATTTTCACTTGGTTTTGAGATTGACCTTACTACGATTTCCTTGAATTCCATTGATTTCAAAGAAATGATACGTTCAGGATCAATATAATAATTACGGATATTGAAGAGTTTCCAAATAATCTTATAAATAGTGGAGTAATTGTTAGGGTTACATTTTAATTCCAAACATGGTAATATAAAATTGTCCACCAGCCTAGATTTCTCTAACAATGACGCATGTTCTAAGATCTGCAATAAAACATGCAAATTCTTGGAATTCATGAGAAATATTTCATCAATAATAGAGGATGATGTGTGATTTGGATGGAAGGATAACATTGAACTTAAGAAACTTGCTAAAATATTCCATTGTTTGAATGGTGTATCCTTTTGGGGGACTTTAGCTACTATATACACCCATTGCCTCGTTAGTATGGTTATGTAATCCAATATCGTAAACGTACCCTTATCATCATAAAGTAAGTTAAATATTTGACTGCCGAAAAATAATGCCTTTATACTATTCTTTTGAAATGTATTATTCTTTGGTGGCAAAAATACTATGTAGTCATAGATGATAGAAGGATTAGTCGATAAATAGTCAATAAGAAAACCTTGTAGCAAATGTCGTTCTTTGGATGTTTGCTCCAAGTTCTGTATAGTTCGTATTAGCTGGGATAATAGGCTAAAATCAAGTTTAAATAAGGCAAAAATATTGACTAATGTAGATTTCTGCAGCGAGGGCGTTAGTGGTAGCAAATATTTAATAATCAATAGTTTGTCTTCAATGGTCAATTTCTTATCAGGTGCCTGTGATAAACTCTCTTCCAGCAACTTTTCAATAGTTTCCACATCCGGGTGGCTTCTCAATGGTGCAAATAAAGACATATTGATGAATGTTTACACTCCAGTGGGCAGATCATGACGTGTTCTGTGTGGTCCACCACTTTGTATAAGCTGTCAAAGATGTGATCTTTATTGAAATATTTCCCAAAACAGAAAAACATCGAAATTGTCAAAAAGTATTAAATTCAGAAATTGTAACCTTAGTTGTGACAAAACTGTTATAGAAACACAAAAGAAGGAATTAATAAGGACCGTAGGTAGGGTCAATTGAATAGCTGCAGTTGAAATATAGAGGAATCTGCTAGTGTTCACAACTTTCTAGTTATAAAAATTGTTTTTGCTACCCCAATAAGTTATACCGGAAGTCCATTTTTTGGTGAAAGTTTGAATATGCCTAATCATAGCGGCGCATTAAATGAAATAGGAACCAACTCCACAAATACCATCAATATACTTGGGTCCATTCCTTCCATAAGACCGATAACCTCTAATGCTGGTCCCGATAAAGAAAATAGTGGCCACTCGACATTACCCTATTATGATGATGAGCAATTTGCCAGTTTCACTCGAAATGTATCCTCCTTCGTTAAGACTAATGAACCTGTTAATATCGATACTTTATTAGGTTTATTGCAGACATTGAGTAGAATGTATAGATTTGCCAGAAAGATTCATTCAGTACCTCTGATGAAGCACACGGTGAAACTTCATCTAGCAGCTATTGGGAAATTGTTAATAAGCAAGAGTAATAATGTGTTAGCTACTGTTCCCAAACATTCAGTGTTACTGTATAACGAGACTAATTTGAAGAAAATTAAGAACTTTGAAGAAATTTTATTGGCAGACTTTACATTCAATAACGACTACTACCTCTCCACCCTCAAGATTATTATTTTACAATTCTTACTTCGAAGTAAGCGAATAAAAGTCCATCAAAACACCGTTTTAACTCTATTTTCATACGACAAGAGGTACCTTTTAAAATGTCCTCATTTGAAGAAAACTGCACTTGTCAAGATTTTACTTAACATATTTTCAGTGTTACCTGATTCGAAGGTATTAACTGGTATGAAATTTTTGGAATATATCAAACGGTTCAACTACGATTTTGAAGCCTTTATCAAAAATATGGATACAACTACATTTAAAAGACAATTACCTGTGTACGCCATTAAATGTGCTGATAAATCGTTGATATGGCGATATTTTAACTCATTTTACAATAGTTATGATCCTACACGTACAGACCGGTCTTTTCTACGGAGTATTGTAAAAATGGATACAATTAGTGTACCTTCCACCGACCTCGATATATTGACACTTTTTGGCAAGGATGAATATACTGTTTTTACAGCATTGAACTCACAACCAACTCTAGATGTATTTTATTGTCATACTAAGAGAATAATATCTGATAAATCTGCATCGCTAAATATTAGGGTAAGGTATTTGGAGTCCTTTTGGATGGTAATCCTTAAAAGTAACTTCATATATGATAAAAAACAACAATCACTTATTGATTATTCCCTAATGTTTTTAAACATGCATTTCAAAGCTCTGGGGGGCCTATATCAAAATGTTTCAAATGTTCTCTTCTACTTTAAAGAAATATGCTTCACTCATTCAGACATGAAAAGAATGGAAAATGTCATCAATATGGTCTACAACCTTTTTATTGTTTCAAAAGATACAAACCATCTGAAAGCAACAGTCGATTATGAGATATCAAGGTATCTTACCTTTTCAACCAGATTAGAACTGCATCCAACGATTCAACGATTAATGAAATTCTCGAGTAATCTTCAACCGTCAACAATTCAGCAAATTATTACGGAGCAAATTTATAGCTTTTACTTGTTATATGATATAACGTCATTTTCGCAATTTATGCAAATTTGTCAAAGCATTTCCGTCACATTGCGTAAAGCTAGTTCATCCATCGTTGCTGCTAAATTTCAGTACTCTTCGGAGGTTCAGGTGGCCATTTTTCTTAGTACCAACAATATGCCTGCAGGTCACTTAATCAGTGACTGGTCGCCGCTCAATATTCTATTTTTTAGTTGTCTGTCAAAGGACCCTCGACTTTGTGATATGCTTATCTTGAAAGAGAAACCGAATAGAAATCATTTCTTATACAAATGGGAACTGTTGTTTAAACTCTCATACTATCTGCACACTGAAATGGCTAAACATCAAACTATTAACTTACCCGATGTGACGGATAATTATATAAACAAATGGATGAAGAATGAATCTCTCCCTGATACACTTATATCTCCCATTGAAACTGATTTCATGAAAAGTTTGTTTCAGTACCTATATATAAGTGGCTTCCACAAACAGGTTCTGCAGCTTTATAACATTATGAAAGTACAGAAAGATTATTTCCATACGATGCTGAAATATGCTGAATTGTGGGTGGCTCAAACACTAATATCTTTAAAGATCAAACCAAATATCCTAAATTCTATAGCAGATGGGAGTTTTGACCGTGATAATATATTAACATCCACAAACTTTAATGATAAAATGATCTATCTCGAAAAATGCATAAACCTTTATGTTTCTAATAATGATATTAAAGAGTTTCAAAATCTTTTCTTTACGGAAGTACCTAAGTGGTTTAGTGAGATATATGATATTCGTAACGAAACCAAAATGACAGTTTCCCAATACGTCCGTACTTTAGTTTTCAATATTCATTTATTTACAGCATCATCTAAGCTCCATATGTTCAATTTGGACTACATTGGTGCTGTAGTTGATGCCAAGAAATCATTAAAACTTGTTGTGTCCTTAATCAAAAAAATGAATAAATTGTCACAAATGTCAAGGCTATCTCTCTTACAATCAATCATCTTTACCTTTGAGAATGTGATTACGCTATTTTCTCATCTAGGTTTATCCAAGGATAGTGATTACTTTGCTAAGGAACTGACTAGAATATTATCTACATTACAGGAGCCAACTATACTATTTCAAGGACTTTACCTTCTTCATCAATTTTACTCATTAAGTGAACAAGAGAGCCTTCGAGCATCAACATTAAAAAAAGTTAATGATGCCTTTGATCGACTTCAAGGAGCTTACGATATAAACAGTCTGTGCAAGTACCTCTTTTGCAATAAAGAATATGATAAAATATTTGAATCTTTAAAGTTATTCTTCAGCTCGTTGAATATTGACAATGTTGTTTTGCAAAATTATTGGAGACTACAGATTGGTCAATGCATTGACCGATCCGTTTGTCTGCCTGAGTATGAAATTCTCAATACTCTTAATAGACTGCAGCTACTGTATGACAATTTACTGAAAGATATAAATGCAGAACCATTTTTTGGAGCCTTATTCGAATCAGCTTTAGCCACCCCTACCATTCAGTTTTCTGTTGAATCCTGTTCTAATATAAAACCTAGAAAAGAGCTCAGTGATCCTAATACGATGCCAAGATCATCCACTATGACACCTAAATCTAAAGATATACGGCAAGGTTTTGATCGATTTGTGGTTACCAAGAGGTTAGAAGAGATTATCAAAGAGCTTCAGGGGCTACATCTTCAAGCATTTTCCCATACTGAATTAAGTAAGCTTTCATCATTATATTCTCTGTCATTAACAATTCATTCCAATATTACTAAAGATATTTCTCTTCATTACTCTAATTTACGATTCTTGTTGGAAATATCTGAAAGAGTTCGAAATATGCCGTTAATGTATGACAAACAATTAAGTACTTTGGATAAAAGTGTCTACGATGACATGACTTTGTATGCGTTCAACAATCAACCAATATCACAGAGAATAAACCCTAATAGTGCAAAATATAATTTTGAAGACAAATCGCTTGATTTCAATATAATAACGATAGATATATGTTCAATCACGGATAATCTAATATTAACCAAATATAATGCGTTTTATGACAAATGGATTACTCTGAGAGTACCATTGAAGGGCAGCCATTCTAGAGATGTAGATGTTGAATATTATTCTTTCCTGGAAGGAATAAAAGAGATAAATGAAATTATTGAATATAACAATATGACCACTTCAAGCAAAATTACGGGATCTATTCATACAGCTGATGGAAGAAAAAAATGGTGGGATAAAAGATATTGCCTTGACAAGCGATTACATAATTTCTTATACAAAATCACAAAATGTTGGTTTGGAGGATTTAAAAGTTTATTCAATCCAAAGGTTGTTGACTTATACGCATTCGAGCAATTTCGTAACCGCTTTTATAACATATTACAAGAGTTTTTGCCAAGCAGAAAGCAAAGGGGGGATCCAGCACATTTTATACAGATAGAAGACTGGATTTTAGAGTTATTTCTGAAATTGGATGCTGATGAAGAGTACTGCATCTCACAAATGGAGGATTTATTATTCTTCGTGTTTGATATATTACTATTTCATGGTGAGGAAAATGCATATAATGAGATCGATGTAGGCAGCATCCATATCCAAATAATGGAAGCAGTTAAAAAGTATCATACTGAAACTCGCCATGATCTAAGGAAAAATACTAAACATACCTTTTTACTCCTTGGCAGTGCGTGTCATCCCATTCCTTGGGAAAGTCTACCCTTTTTGAAAGATATATCTGTGAGTAGAATACCTTCGCTCACCGTACTTGATCAATTATTAATAAGAAATAGGATGAATATAAATTTGGAGGTTCCACTTAATAAAAATATTGGAATGATATTAAATCCAAATGACGATTTAAGCAGGACTGAATCTACCTTCAAAGAACTATTTACACACATTTACCGGTCGACCTTGAATTCAAGAATATTAATAAACCAGAAACCCACGGAACTTGACTTCCTAGAATTCATTAAGGAATCTGGCCTTTTTATCTACGTTGGACATGGAAGTGGTGAACAATATCTAAGACTGAAACAAATCAAGAATTGTGACTCTGTGGCGACAACGTTCCTTTTAGGATGTTCTTCAGCAGCAATGAAATATTATGGTAAATTGGAGCCAAGCGGTTCTGTATATGCATATCTCCTCGCAGGTAGTCCCTGTGTCCTTGGAAACTTATGGGATGTTACAGATAAGGATATTGATAAGTTTAGTATGGCTGTCTTTCAAAAGACTGGTATCAATAAGAACTTACAAGGTGAAATTACAGGATATCAATCTGTTCCTCAAGCAGTAACCGATTCTAGAAATTCCTGTCACCTCAAATTTTTGAACGGTGCTGCTCCAGTAGTTTACGGTCTACCAATACACTTTTCTTAGTTCAAACATTATTCGTATATATGGTCATCTAACATATAGTTACTGTAATTTTGATTCTGATGGTTATTGGATCAAATTTGAAATCTTGAAATCGAAATTATATCCTAACCGATGATTCTGTAAAACCTCAGAAGTCCTTCTAGAAGACAACACAAATCGAATTATACCTACTGATACAGAATTTGCTGGCATAGTAGTTCAATATAACACTAATCTATACGCACTAACATTACATGTCACATCTTTTTCGACAGGCAATGCAAAAATTGTCATATCCCACCATGATCGTCACGGCTGGTATCCAAAAGGGAACGAAACCGGTTGATTTCCATGGATTAACCATCTCATCTATGACTTCGCTTTCTATAAACCCCAAACCGTTGATTCAATTTAATATCAAGACACCATCCAGTACATCTACCGATATCAAACGGAATAGGCTCTTTGCAATCCATTTTTTAGAACCTACCAGCAATAACATCGATTTAGCGCGACATTTCAGCAGGGGTACAAAGGATATACTGACAAATCCCTTCTCCACTTTAGTTGCCGATAAAGACTATATGTTGTATTCTAACGATGAACTGGGTCCTAAAGACGTCGTAATCCCTTTATTAAACAAAACTGGTAAGATCTTAATATGCAACTCAAAGAATATCTTTACCGTCCAAGACCACGAAATCTGGGTGGGTGAAGTACTTAAGATCTTAGCTGAACCGGAAGAAGGAATTTTGCAAAGTGAGCATGGTGGTTTACTTCACTGTATGAGCAGATTCTTTAAGTTAGGCGATTTGATTTAACGCTGAGCCCAAACCACCTCTAAACCACCTGAACACTCCTCTGTATATATGATATATTTAATATTTGTAATAATCTTCATCTCCCCTATCCCTAATATACTACTCCATATTCCCATATTACACTTACCTCTTGGGCATAATGAATATTTAGAGTCATTTATTAATAATATAGGCTGTAAAATGTAATGTATATAAAAGTATAAAGATCGTATACGATGTGTCATGTCAAAGGGAAAAAACAAAAGGTGAATAAAGCAGGTTTTATCAAGAATAGATTGATTGGTTTAACTTAATCTTATCTGAATCAGCTGGTTGCTTATTCGAATCTTGATCGACATCAGCATCATCAGCATCATCTTCACGAATCCCACCACCTATCAATTGATTCCCAGTAAAGGCAGCACTTGACCCTCCCTTCTTTGCAAACATTAAACTGTTTAACGAACTGAAAGATACGTTCTTTTTATGTTTACGTATAGGATGCACGCGACTAGTCTGTGCAGCTGCCAAATTTGATGCACTGGAGTTGGCTCTTTGATAAAATTCATTCGTGTTTTGTTTATTCAAAGAGGGCAAACTTCCGGTACTAGAATTCTCCTTTATAGCAGGTCTCACTTCTTTCAAGTCTTGATTGTTTAGTTTAACTTTAGGTACTCTATTCATGTTGATAGAACTAGTACCACGAGAGGTAGTTCTGGATAATGGTGGTGTCACAGTCGTTTGTACATGTTCAGTAGATCCTCTGTGTACAGGTATCCCAAAATACCCACTTCCATCAGATATCACACTTGCTGGGGAATTAACTGCATTAACATGTCCTAAGGAGACAGGCAACGAGACGTTTCTTTGATGGTGATGCTTTGTGACGTTGATACCAGTTGGTGTGACCACAGTAGGTATGCCTTGCTGTTGAGGTTGATTATGTTGTTGTTGAGCTGGTGAGATGGTCTGATCATTATTGGTCATTGATGAAAGGTCAGAGACTGAAGAATAGTTTGGCGAAAATGCTGGTGTCTGGATATAAGTATTTGGTGAAAATGAATAATTTTTCCTTTCAGCCATAGTGATTAGATTACCATTATCATCGATTGCTGGCGTATTTAATTTTGATCTGAAGCTTTGTTCATGGTTTAACATGGGACTACTGTTGATTGCAATATATTGTGGTCTATTAGTTTGTCTCATCGACATTTCCATTAAATGCACCGTCGAGGACGAGGTGTCGACGTTCTGAGCAGAACCATTATAATCGTTCAAAGTTGGAACGTTTGATCCACTTGCCGTGGAGTTCATCATCTTCGCGGATCTGTTTAGATGATTTTTCCATAATTTCTCTTCAATAAATTGCATCCTTTCGTTTGTACTGTTATAAGCACACAAGCTTTTTAAATCTTGGACCCACTTCTTGAAATGTTTATTACCAGGTCCATTATCATCTTCATTACATGATTTAAATACCCACGTAACAATATTTCTTGACTCTTTTTCTTTAATGGATGTCTCTTGCTGTAATTCTGCTAATCTCTGTTGTTGTTCTTGTTTCAACTGTCTTGATTTACTAGGATTTAATAGCTTCGAAAAGGGTGATTTCTTCTTTGATAGTGGAGATGCATTAGCATAGGATCCATTACCTGCTGCAGCGGTTAGATTAGCAAATGAACTACTGTGTGAATTCATGACAGAGGGCGTTCTGGTCTTCCCGGTTGGTTCAATGAAAATTGCTTTGCCCTTCAGTGTAAAATGATGATCAGATACTTTAGTTAAAGAACACTCATTTAATGGAATACTTAGAATTGGTGTCAAAGATGTATGTTGTCCTTGTATTGCAGTCGTACTAGCGGCTGATAACGTAGTCATATTTGAAGTCAGTGGTGTTGTAGATCCAGGGGTAGTAGCCGGAGTAGTAGCTCCAGACTGAGGAGCAGATGCTAAATTGTTGTTCCCCATTTCATAAAAATTACTACTCTTAAATTCATGCAAATAATTTGGCGTTAATACAAAATATGATTTTTTATAGTCTTTTGAATAATTTGACTTTTTATAAAAATATCCTGCTCTAATACATTTTGCAAATGGAGTCTTCATATTTGGATAAACAATTTCTGATAATTTTCTTGGTAAAGGTAATGGATCATTTGATTTCCAATCAATTAAACACGTTGGATGATGTGTAACAAAATGATCCCACTCAATAGCAGGTGGTTTAGATAATATGCCTTGTTGCAGTTCATGACACAGATTCTTAATAGTTAATCTTGCTTCAGAATCAATTAATGCAGAATAACGTTGCATTGCATGTTGTATCTTGGAATAAATAATCTTTTCCAGTTTCATACCTGATGATTGTAAGTTAATATAGGCTTCTTGTAAATAGTTCTCTTCTGCAATTTGTTTTTTCAATTGTAAATCTAATTGTAATTTAAGTAAAAATGGATCATGTTTTGGTTGTAAATCAATCAATTCACCCGAGTTGCCCTTTTTCTTATTAATTAGAGCATTCATATATTTCACTGATGCAATATATTTATGTAATAATTTTTGAGTTACAATTAAATGTTGATTCATATTAGTCTTAAAATCTGAATGCAATTCTTTAATCTCTTTGATCTTAAAATTTAAATCCTTTCTTAAAGTTTCTAACTTTGGTATTAAAACAGATAATATTTCTTTTGATATTTTTAATTGTTGGTTGGATAAAGATAAATGATGTTTTTTCAGTACAACTTGAATATCTTGGATGGAACCTGAACCAAATTTCATGAAACCAGAAGTAGCCAAAATATCATTTGGTTCTTCAATATTGGATGGTGGATATTCTGAAAACTCATTTTCATCCTGTGGTTGTTGTTTCTGTTGTTGTTGCTTTGTTGAATCCATCTTTTGTTGTGCTAAAGTCTTTGGTTGTAGTTTCTTAACAGGTTTCGCAGTGGTGAATGGATCAACCAACCTATTTGAACCCTCCTCTAAATCGGTCAAGAAATGGAATTTAACTGAATTTCTCAATTGAATATTAATTCTAGCGAATTGTTCTTGTGAATACGCAATTTCTCTTAAATAATTGATTAGCCCCTTTAAGACTTTCTTCCATTTATAGAATCTATCCATTAATATATCTGTTGGATATTCTCTAACAAAATATTCTTCAGTATCGTCTGTAGAGCCTTCCATAGTTGCACTTGAGGCTGATTTTTGACCCTTAGCATTTGGGTTTGGAATTGGTACAGAGACATAATATGGAGATTTACGGTCAGTCTTTGGTAAAATATAGTCTCGTGAGTAGTTGTTGTTACCATTGTTATAACCGCCAGGTATATTGTTAATGGTAGAGGAGTAACCGGTTGGTATAGTCGTGTTGCTTATCATAGAAGGGTCCTTCGCAATAGTGACCGTATCTGGTAAAATATCCATGAGATATTGAGACGAATGTATTGATCTCAAATCATCTTGACTGTTATTATTGTTGTTTCTATTACCTACTGTCAAATTGGAAGAAGTAGCAGTAGTTTCATCATTCTCCGGGACTGGCTTGACGCTAAAATAATCTGACATATTATTTTATGCGTTATGTTGCTGAGTTCTTTCTATAATTCCAGCGAGAAGAGGTAAAACTAAAGTCTAAAGGATCTTTCTAGGAAGATTATAATGATATAAAATGGTTTGGTGATATTTCTTTATTGAATTACCTCTAGAAAAACCGGTCCCAAATCAGATCGTTACTAAATATAACTTGCCCAAAAATGAGTGCAGTTGCCTTTGTTTAAACAAAACTTCGATGACTTAAAGCCAAAATTTCAAGATTTCACCATAGTGAAGAAAGAAAAGAAAAATTTTTCACTCGAGTCATCCGTGCACCACACTGTTACAGTTGATGAATCCACCGCTAAAGACCACTGTTCATCACTCTCTCATAGACCCAAAGACTGACGACAGTGCTGGGGATGGACTTGCATAGTCCAATCGTTAGTCCCTTGTATAAGGCCTGCACTCCCTCATGTCTTATCATCAACAGTGGGATCTTTATTATGTCAGGTCCATATGCACTAGACGATAGATACTGTTTATAAGCCTGTACATTGGGCTCATGCGGGAAGAATTCATTTATATTGATCGAGTCCTGTAATTGGATCCGACGTCGGACTGTGTCAATGGGGAATGTTAGAATCTTGGATGTTATGGCACTGATTGTGCTGGCACTGGCATTTAATGTATCATAAAGAGGCTGACGCTGCTTCTCAGTGTACATCTTAATAGCTTCATATGTGCTAAACATGATCCCAGTAGCTAGAGTTAATGATACCATGGAGGTTGTGTATCCTCTGAAAAAGCCCCTAATACCCTCATGCATCCATACCTGATGACATGACTCAATGATAGATGAAAATCTTATTCCCCTATTGGCAACAAATCTAGTTCTTAATGTGTCAAACGGGTACGACACGAATGAACTAGTAGCGCCACTTAACATCCCCACTGTCAAACTGTATAATTGACTTGGGATATATGCGGATAACAAGTATAACTTTCTGTTATAAAAGGAATACGATCCAAATTGAACACCGCCATACACTACATACATAATAGCACCAGGGACATTACCCTTCCATAAGGAAGCAACCCCTTCTCGGCGTAACATTGTCTTGATGGTAGGGACCAATTGAGCGGAGGGCGTTACTTGTAATCTGATCTTGACTGTATCTAATGGGGTAGTCGCCATACGGGCCATCAACCCCGAGATTGAACCCGCTATCATACTTCTCGTTATATCCACATCCTTCCCAGGTCTTAAATGATCTGTGGACATGTGTATTGTGTACTTCTTTGACCTTTCCCCTTTAAACTTATTAATATAATGTCATTTAAGCGATGAGCTCAATTATACCAGAACTTCAATTTTCTTTAATTCTGTTAATTCTGCCAAAAGTGAAAAAAAAAATTATTATTATTTCAAGAACTATTATGATTAAGATGACTTGATGAATGGCGATATAGAGGTGTAACTGCAATCGACGTTCGAGTATATCAACTTCAAAGCATATATTTTATTATTATGGAAGGTTTATTGGTTGAGACTGGGTATCTTTCACAAGTCGACGGATCGGCTCATTATAAGACTTCCTCCACTGCAGTATTATGCAGTATAACAGGTCCCATCGAACCAAAATCGCGTCAAGAACTACCCACAAGACTGGCTCTCGAATTAATTGTACGTCCTGCCATGGGGGTACCAACCACTAGAGAAGTCTTGATTCAAGATAAATTGAATTCTGTACTCTCACAAATTATTGTAGGTTATATGTATCCACGTCAATTATGTCAAATTACTTTCCAAATCTTGGAAGCAGGTGAAAGTGTCGAGATGTTCCATATTAAAGAAACTATATCATGTATTAATGCAGCTACAATGGCTTTAATCGATTCTGCTATGGCATTAAAATCCACTGCCGTCGGTGTAGTTATTGCCGTTACTTTTGATAATCAATTTCTTATCGATCCAAGTAATGAAGTATTGCAAAATGCCCGTTCGATACACGGGATTGCATTAGAATTAGTTCAAGGATCCCAAGTGGTGAAAAATGTTTTATTACTTGATAGTCATGGGGATTTTGATGAAGAGGTCTTATTCAAAGTCTTGCAATTGGGGGAAGAAAATATCTTAAAATTAGCTAAACAATTTAGAAGGATAATTGAATCCAAGGTTCAAAAAACATTATCTGCTTAATCTGGTATATATGTATATTTAGCAATTAGGCATTCTGTATCATAAATTAATTGAGTATTAACTTTCTTTTTAAAAATAATATTTACATAATTTTTCTATCTACTTATTCACAAGAGTCTCTCCAAGTTCCCCATCGTTTCATAGTAAGTATTTATTTCTGCTTTTAAATCATTCAACACTCTTTTATTTGTTTCTTTGATCTCAGAAGCTACGTTTCTTTCGTAGCTTGCGCTTTCCATAATCTTCTCTAATGAAGTTAGTTTTTGAGATAATTTCTTGATCTTCTTACGACACTTCGAAACAGTTACCGTAGCATCATCGATATGATCTTTTAGACATACAGAAACCGATATATCTTGGCAAACATATTTGTTCACCCATCCATGGTTTGTATTCACATCATTATTACCTTGCTCTGTTATCATTACACTATTGATTTTCCCAGATGTTAAGTATTTTAATAAAGCAACGTTGTTGGAAATATATTTGGTAAACTCTGGATCGTTGCTAAAAATATTAATTGAACCTTTAGACCTCACATTATATTGTTCACATAGTGACCGAATGTGCTGAACGACATCCCAGAATTTATTTCCAACCATTTTTTCGATCAAATTATCACTTCTGGATTCAAAATAAGGGTATGCTGATATAGAAATGGATATATCCGTGGTCTTCCGACTGGGTAGAAGTTGCCATAATTCCTCGGTGATGTATGGCATCATTGGATGTAACAAGCGGAGTGCGTTATCCAATAGGTATTGCAAGTTATGGAGAACCTTCGTCTTAGTTTCCATATCACTTTGAGAAAGAATATATTTAACATATTCAATATAATTGTCACATAATAAATACCAAAACTGATAAAGCTCCGTGGTAACACCCATAAAATTTCTAGATTCAAAGTGTTTTTTAATCCTATTAGAAGTCATTTCCAACTGGCATCTAATCCATAAGTCCATCGTCGAAAGATCATGATTGAGGTCATAAAAAGTTAACCCTTTGGCATGAATATGTAAGAATCTTACCGCTTGATATATTTTATTTATGAACCTTTTGTTCTCCTCAATCTTTTTAATGTCCAGATTTATATCATTGCAATTACTACTGCTTGTATACGAGCATAAAGTAAAACGTAAAGCATCTGTTCCTAATTGTGGGATACCCTTGGGAAAGGATTTTCTTTGTAGTTTAGTCATTAAATTTATTTCCTGTTGAGAGAAATTCCCACTTTGTAATTTCGTTTGAAGGTCTTCCAGTGAAATCCCCTCAATAACATCAATGGGATCAATTACGTTGCCTAAGGATTTAGACATCTTTCTCCCTTGATTGTCTCTTACTAAGGGATGGCAGAACACTTCTTTAAAAGGGACAATACCCGTTAGTTTCATATTTAAAAGAATCATTCTGGTAATCCAGAAGAATAATATATCCCACCCACTTTCTAATAAAGAGAAAGGATAAAAATTTTCCAAATCTTTCCCCTTTGTTGGCCAGCCTAAAGTTGATAAAGGCCATAATGCAGAGGAAAACCATGTGTCTAGTACATCTTCATCTTGATTCAGTGTAAATTTCTTGTTAGGGAATCTTAGTACAGCTTTCCTTTGAGCTTCCTCTAATGTGTGAGCAGCTATCCAATACATGCTTGAATTGGAATCATTATCTTCTCCCTCAATAGCAACAAAATATACTGGACAACGATGGCCCCACCATAATTGTCTTGAAATACACCAATCCTTGATATTCCCCAACCATCTGAAATAATCAGCTTCAGCAGAAGACGGTTGAATAACAATTTCTTTATTCTTGACTCTAGTAAGTGCATCATTTGCCATAGCATCTTGGCGAACCCACCATTGCGATTTTAGCAGGGGTTCAATAATATCCCCTGAGCGTGAACATACACCAACAGTTGTCGAATACTCTTCTTCCTTTTGGAAAAGCCCCATTTCTTTCAATTTGTCAATAACCAGAGTTCTAGCATCAAATCTTTTAATGCCTTTCCAACTATCCCCAGCGTGTATGCTAAGACGACCATCATCCGATATAACACTTATAAAAGGTAAGTTATGTCTTTTCCCCATTAAATAATCGTTTTCGTCATGTGCAGGTGTGATTTTGACTGCACCTGTTCCAAATTCCATATTAACGGCAGAATCATCTAGAATAATCGGTAGTATTTTGTCCAAAAACGGATGTTTCACAAATAATCCATGAAGGTGTTTATATCGCTCGTCATTAGGATGAATGGCAATAGCTACATCCCCAAATATAGTCTCTGGTCGTGAGGTAGCAACAATGATCTTTTCATTTGTGGGTGAGTCTACTACTTCATAAGCAATATAATATAAAACACCAAATTTTACAGGTTTCTCATAATCAGGTACTTTAATAAAAGTAGCGCCTTTTATGTCCGCAGTGTCTACTTCTAAATTCGAAATGGAAGTGTTAAGTTTGGTGG